>DWDV01002507.1:0-11525 GCA_018245615.1 Mimoniades ocyalus
CTACGGGCATGACCCCGTAGGGCAGGGTTATGTCCAGCAGTGGACTGCAATAGGTTGCTGATGATGATGCTGTCCACTGTTGCTAAATTCTGAAGAGAAATCTCTCATAGTTCGTAGCGTTGTAGGTACTATAAATAGTTTCAGTTCGATTTGTACGCAGTGAATACACAGTTTGTAATAATAACAGATGTTGGTAGCGAACATATTGTGAAAACAACGAGAAGGACTTGATGTTGTTATTAATTTATGTGGAATATTAATTAGTACACTCCAGCATTTCCTAGTTTATTTCATATATGGCGCTTTGGTTTTACACAAACGTTTCGTGTACTAAGTAAAAATATTTCCTTAAATTTGAATGTATATTTAAATGTATGAAAATTTCAACTTATCTATACGTTTATACTCCGTTTTTAAAAGATGGACGTGTATTTGACACTAAACTTGTATCAATTTAACAGCGTTTAAACGTGTTTTTATTGTTGTGTTATACACACAAACACAAACACACACACACACACACACACACACACACACACACACACAAACACACACACACACATACACATAAACTGTTTATTTTTTATTACTTTTATTTAAGAGGATACATATACTCACATTTATGATAAAATAAGTTACTTAATAAAATATATATGACAAAGTTAGGAAGTTGTGGTATGTATTCAACATCGTTATCATCTGTCTTTTTCATCCACTATTGAATTATTATTATGTAGATCTTCAGCTCTTTGCATCCAACCGTTCGTTAATAATATGTATTAATTATATTGAAATATAGATAAAACTTGTAATTAATGTTCATAAGTAACTCAGGAATAAGGTTGTGCAGTGGTTAGTGAACCTGACTGTTGCGCCGGGGGTCGTGGGTTCGATTCCCACCCAGAATAATTATTTGTGTGATGAGCACAAGTATTTGTTCTGTGTCTGGGTGTGAAAAATAATTTAAAAAATATCTATTTAAGTATATATTTACATGTATATATGTAGTTTATCAGCCATCTGGTTACCATACCACAAGCTCTCTTGACGCTTAGTTCGGGATCAGATGGCCGTATGCGGAGATGTCCCGATATATTATTATTATTATTATTAATTAGTGAGGTAATGTAACATAAAAACTTACGTTACAGTATATTTTTATTTAAACTGAAAGTCGACTCCTTAAGTTCATGTGGTTTATTGTTCTCTGAAAATCAATACCTTTAGTTAGAGTGGCCCTGTAGCAATATGCCCTATAACCTGTAAATTGTGTAGTTCGTAACAGCAGCGAGATGACTTATAGAGATAGTTTCTCTACTTGAACGTACGAACTCAAGTGTCGCCCTCGTTAGCAAGTGCTGTTACTGATCGTGAGTTTCTGCGTCTATGAACGCATTGCTTCGTGTTATAATACTGAAGTCATTATTGGCGTTGGCCGTTGATATTGACTTGACTGCTTCGTTGGCCGAGTGGTTATGTAAGCGTAACTGCCGACTGAGAGGTTCTGGGTTCAATCCTCGGGTCGGGTGCTATTTGACTATTAAATTTAGAGTAGTGATTCGGAGTCAGGATCTGAGCCCGGTGTAATGCAGTAGGCTAATCCGTTTTCTATAGTGAGATATAAATGTTACTGGTGAAACGTGCGAGTGAAATACACTCATCTGCCTACATATTAATGGAAATACAGGGGTGAAGTTATATTATGGTAATTTATCTCACTATTTATTTATAAGTTCGCCTATCTCCATATTAAATTGCATCACAATCAAGTCACAGTCGACAAGATAGTTGACAGATTTACCGTCGAATTTTTTAATATCATAATCAGCCTAATGCAGTCCACTGCTGGGCATAGACCGTCCTTAAGGAATCATGCTCATGATTACCATGCTGGGCATGCTGGGATAAGCTGGCCATAAGCGACAAGAGCATTTAACTGCGCTTAGGTATACCGCTAATTTATTAGTATAGATAAGTGTAGATAAGTTTAATCAAAAATGTATACACTGATCACAATAGATTTTAACTTTAACAGACGCAATCGATATAAATATGTTACGTATGTGTGTAGTACGTGTTAGTATCGTCCAAATTTTTTACTTGACACTTACATTTTCTTGAACACAGTTGTTTAGAAGTGAGAATGTAATATTAAATGGAACATTCTCGTAGTTCTCAGGATGCCAGCTCACTCGTGTTTCGCAGTCACAGTTTTAGACTATTGGAAAACTTGGTATCGAGTAGACGCACCTAACATTTCTAAGTATTTTTCAATAAGAAAAAGGGGAATAGTTTACGCTTTGTTAAACATGACCAGATCTCGAATATTGCTACGATTCGATTTTGTAAGTGATTCTTTCTAGAAATATCGATTTCGTTTGCTGCTGACTTCTGTTGGTTTTTAACCGACTTCAAAAAGGCACCGACTTCAAACCGACTTCAAATAGCACAGAAAAATAATAGGTAGTATATAATTAATATTAAATCTTTAATATTTTTTACTTTTTAGTTATGAAGTCGGTTTTTTTTAACGTAGTTATTTTTATTAAACTATTATAATTCATTACCAAATTATAAGCGGTAGTAAATTCTAATTGTTTTCGTGTTCGACCGTCGTTAAATTTATAAAACTGATACACTTTTGATACATAAATGCAAATCGGACTACTGGATATATTTTTGGTATCTTAATAACTATTCAAAAGTCATACTATTTCTTTCCATTATAGTCAAATTTGCTAAAAAGCTTCACTTTAGTGTTAAGTCATACACAAACTTCGGTTGACTTTTATTAAATATCATAATATCACGCCTGTATTTTCCCTAATGGTAGGCAGAAGAATTTAGTACGTCCACTTTTTTCCAGTTATGTTAAATGTCCCATCTAAAAAGGGCTGTCGTCACGTTAGGATTAGGGTTGAACAGGGTTCAAAGTTAAAATAACCAATAATACTTTGTCCAACTCAGGTATCGAATCCAGGACTTCATGCTCAGCACACGCACTCAAAACCACTAGACCAAAGAGGCCACTTTAGTGTCTACGTTAGGCACGCTTTGATAACTACATTTTATTGAAAAAATTACAAGGCAGGTATTAGCGAGTGGATGACTTTAGTTGAGGCCCATACTTACTTAACACTTTTCTATGTGACTGTATATGTGATATATTGGTACTTAACATTTCTTTATGTGATTTATTTGAAACATGTATACAAAATAAATATGTACCTAGGTATACCAGCAAATATGTGTACATCGCAACGTTTCACGTTTGTACTGTACTACTTGATCAAATTTAAAATATAACGGAGAGGGATTAAATTTTCATAAGTATCTTAATGAATATATACAATATTAAATATGTATAAGAAATAAGTATTATTGGTGGAGGTGATTTCAAAGTTACCCGTAAGTCTCTTTACGCTTTAAATTATATGTTTTTCTATCATTATATATTCGCAGAAATACGATTGATGAATAAAAACATTTGAACGTGACTCATTCGTTTCGTTAAATCTATTCAGCATCCAACGGGAGACCTTCTGAGGGCGTGGCCGCGTCTGGAGTCGACGTTTGTAGGCGGCTCTAATGAGCGATGACCTAACGACGTGACTTGATCCTTATTCCGAACGCCGTAAGGTTCGTTTAAGCCTGTAATCTATTTCCCGACAAACGAGGCACCGAGAGGATGGCAAAGATTGACAGGAAGCTATTAGAGGTCGTGTAGGATTAGAAAATTTTCATTTCAGTCACATTATTTCGTCAGTTTTCATGTTGAATTTAACATTGAATATTGAATTGCAAATTCATTTCGGTCAGGAAATACTCATTGGTCATTTGGTTTGATTTTCAATCCTATTTTTGTATTTGATGGTAATATTTTTATGCTTTATGAATTCTACACGCGACATTTTTAATCTGTGTGTTTTATATCACTCGTTTTACACATATATATTGAGTATTTAAATGTAGGCATTGTAAATGGAAATCACGTGACTCACAAGGTCTTTCATTTCTTACTTGAATTTGAGATGAAGCGTTGCCAAACTTTTATAAATTTTTAGCACAGGCATGTAATCGGTTCCAAACTCCATCTTAACAGCCCAAATCGACTTGACCTACCTGCGGTGCGTCTTTCTAAACAACTGCTCTGGAGATAAGCTGATCGCGGTACAGCCCAACCATCTCAGGCACGACTCTCTGTGCTCTGTTTACCGACTGGCAGCAGTAAGGTGGCGTGAGAAGCTGTACTCTGCTATCCCAACTCACACGCCCCGGGCAACACTATTGGTAAAACATCCTGTTACCGTAGGCTTGAGTCTATCAGTGAGCTGTCATTAGCTGATGATGACTTGACAGATGTTCTTCTGATGGTAGTGAAAGCCTAGTGGTTTGAAATTCGACCTCTCACTCCAGAAGCCCGGGTTTAAATCCTAGTGCGCACCTCGTTACAAAACATGTGCGTTTTAAGATTAAATAATTTAAATATCACTTGCTATAACAGTGAGGAAATCTGCGCACCTTAGAGTTCTAAAAATAAAATTTTCTCTAAAGCGCGTGAAGTCTGCCAACCCGGACTTGGCCAGTGTGGTAGACGATGGCCTTAACCCTCTCGGTCCGAGAGTAGGCCCATGTTACAACTCAAATGTTCTAATTCGAATAACTAAGTAGGTTATCCGAATCTTAACGATTAAATGTGACGAAAGCAACTTAGTCATATCTATGTAACATACATTTTTCTGATGTATTAGGTTACTATAAATCAAACAAAGAAAAATCTAATAACACGTTACCGCCAATATTTTGGATTGCTGCTTATAAGAATTAAAAATTATATATCCCATTAGAGCAATAATTTTGGTGCTTATCGCTCTTTTGATTCTGATTAACATGCAATGACGTACTGAGCTTGAAACCGAATTATTAATATCACTTAATGGCATTACAAAAGTTGCTTTAAAATTTGACAGCCCTCGGATCTTTTAAATTAAATTCGGCCGGAGATCACTTTAAAAGGGCCTTCATGAAAAATGTACAGCCCAGTGCCCAAGTACGCAAATACCTACTGTTCTAAGGCAAACAGTTACTGTAGCAAATTCCCAAAAGCTGTCAGAAGTTTCTCAACCCTTTAAGGGAACAGTTTGGAGTTTTGTAAGAACATAAGCCTTATGTTAATGTATAAACTTGGTAACAGCATTTACGTGATACGTTAGTAAAAGCCACTTGGCCGCAGTGTGTCTGACACATTCATATAACCCATTAATAATCGGCCACGCTGTCCTCTCACGTGGAAAGTTTGTGCGCTTACATACATTAAAAGTGATTAAAAATAATTGAACATCCGCTTAAGTGTAAAAGTTCAGTAAGTCTTTACTCGATAATGACAAAGACATCACACTTTTAACCACATTGAGAATAACTCTTGAAAAAATTATGAACGTGTATTACTAAAGTAGAGTATTTCATTAAGATATAATATACATACTTATTGATCATTGAAATAAAAATTGTTTACACTACATTGTCTGTGTTAGTACTAGAATTAAATATAAAATCCATTGTTCGGATATTCTATGGACATTTATATTGTGTTCCAGATAGATTTTTATTCGATCTAAACCAAATCATGAGTACGTCTGAAATTAAATATCATACGAGTTGCATGAAATGTAATAAAAGTAGCAGACATCCTTAAACATATGCTGAATAAATAAACAATATTCCAACATTGATTTTCGTAATACGCTTCTGTTTAAGTTATCATCATCATCAACCTTTTCCCGTCCACTGCTGGACATAGGCCTCTCCAATATCACGCCACTGAGCTCGATCTTCAACTCTTTGCATCCAACCGCTGTCAGCTACTCTGATCAAGTATTGAATATTTTTTATATATTTAAAAGTAGGTACACTTATTGAAGTTATTAGTAATTCTGATCACAGAACCATTTAAATTTTAAATATTAATTAGACTAACCCTTTCAAAACTTACCGTCTATTGTTTTAATTCGAGTGGTTTAAATTTTAATGTACGCATCTTCCATTAGGCGGAAACAAAGGCTTGATTCATCTAGTGAGAATAAAACAAAGGTATGTATTCCGGTCGCCGAGTCTCAAAGCTCCGGTGAAAATCTGGTATTCCCAGAATAAGGAACTAGTCTCATAGTCGGCAGGTAACGGTTTAATCGTTATTTCGGTATATATTCTGTCGGACGAGAATAAACAATTTCGAGAACGCGAATAGTCAGTTAGCAATAAATTTAATTCCAGGTATCAATTTTGATAATATTTTGATATATTTTTGTCAATAATATAGAGACATAAAAATGTTTGACAATTTTAAATATTCATGTGCGTGTACGTGTGTCTACCTCATGATAAATCTGTCTTATATTTACTGTTTTTTTATATAGACAATTCAAAGTTTATCAACATTTACGAATAATACACACGATGTAAAATAATTTTACTTTTATCAATATATTTAAATAAATAAAGAATAACGTGGACGCTCCTTTGCCTATCTCTTCCTACTACTGGCTACGTAACGTCAAATACATTTTAGATATATTTTATAAAAGTGATCATAATTATCTTTTATTTTATTTTCGCAGCGGACACGTACTTATGCTCATTCATTTCTCTTTTTCAATAAAAGTCACTATCTCATTGAATTATTATATTTTATTTGTGTAATACCGTCAGTTTTAAAATTTTATTTGTTGCTAATAATATCTGTCTGGGACTTTGAACATCTGAACATCACTGCTATATCGATTACCGCTAGGCAACCTATAATGTTCCGATTTTTAGGGTGTTGTATAGTTTATCCTGAGACATAAGACCCTGATGAGTCGTCAGAAATGGCAACACAATCGTTATTTGGGTTTGTTTGGGTATAAAAAATAACTGTTCATTCTGATATCCAATTTATCTGTAGCAACAAGGTACTTTGTAGTTTCCAAAACGGAAACGAAAACGCTTGTAGCTAACTACTTGTGGTGGGACAGTACATGGAGAGTTTCCTCACATTAACGCGGATTACATAGAGGGAACAATTGCTTTGGGTCCGGTTATTTCGTTGAGAATGAAAGTGTTCTTACCGTTTTATATTTCATAAATTAATATAGTTGGAAATTTATTTAGTATGTACTCTATAGTTAATCTACGTTGTAAATAATTTTCGCATAATACATCAAAAAATAATTCCCATGATATTAGATATGTTTTCTAAACCTCTGCTGTCACCGTTTCTTATTACTCTCGCAGAACAGCGACTTACCGTTGATATAGATCATATTAATAGCTCTTTAGGTCAATTCGACGCCTTACTGCCGACCCTTTAGTGCCGTTGACTGTTTAGTGCTTCTTTGGTTTCAAATTTGGGTTCAAATACTCTGTAGCAAGTATCGCAATAAAGATAGCTCAGGTTTATCTTTAGGAAATTGGTGTACCTGGTTGTAATTATTGACGTATTTGATTATATTTTTTACTACCAGGCATGAGTATACATAGATAAATTGATGTTTGCTGGCATAAGTAGGCAGGCAAATAATCTATAGCGCTAGAAACGAATATATAATTGAAACCAGTAAGATTTTAGTCCGCATGGAAGTTCCCAAAATATCTTAATTTCTATTAACTGCAGTAACAGTAACTGCGAAGGATTTATCTGAATGTTCCTTTACTCCTATGTTATAAATAATTTATTGTATGTACATAGCAATCTGACTGGAAATCCAAAATCTATTAAAAAGAGTTATCACATATCTCTATTTTAATTCATGCATATAACCCTGAAGCTTGAAAACGATCTGAAATTTAGCACTCCCTATTCGCAATATTACAGTTTGAATTATTTCTATATGAATACCAAATGGATTTTATATTCCATATGTTTAGTGTCTGAGTTTAGTAAATTTTGAAATAAAGTATAAAACATGTATGTATGTTTGCTTTATGATGTCGACGTGGATCTCTGTACGCTTTCATTAATCTTGTCTAGAGAGTGGATTACAGGGCGTTGACTGCAAAGCGAGACCTTAAGATAAAATAATAAACATTGGGTACGGGAACAGCAAATGAAATATAATTTTATAAATTGCCCTTTTAACTGGTGAAACGTCTCCCAAGTTTCCTCCTTTCCTTTCCTCACTCTTCTGCCTACTTCTTCAGGTTCTACCTACTCTTCTAAGCAAGATGTTTCATTTTTTATTGTAAATAATATTGTATTTATTGTCGTCGCGTCGTGGCGTCGTTGTTTAATTTCGTGTGAGAATTTCCTGTAATATTGCTTTACGCTGTACGTTCATTTCCGGTGGCCTTCCTTAAAAACACGACGACACGATCGAAATATAATAAAGGCAAGGCGCAAAGTAAAGCGAAATTAAATAACAATATTAGTAGCCGTAACAAGCGAATTACTTTTAATCCGATCCGTTGTTGATTGAAGACGATGCTCCAACTGTTTGTCTTGTTCGCTCATTAATCGAGACGATAAATAGTTTCGTTAGTGTACTATTAAATTTTGAAGGAGTCCTCAGCTTGTTCAGCGTCTGCTACGTTAATAATTTATACGGGCTCGTAATTTTCATGAATATCTCACATTGTTTACGCGACAGAACAATGAGATCATCGTTATTGTTGAAAATAACTGTTTCACGGAATACGGCGTGTTGTGAATTATAAATCTATACTTAATTGTGTCAAACGTTACTCCGCGGAAATTATTTTGTATATAAATTAAATTAATATTCGTGGATTGTTGTTGTTACGTATCGTTACGCCAGATATCTTACACAGCAGGCAGAACACCGAGTGCCGAATATTCCGGTAATCACTAACCTGATATGTTTCTTCTACATTCATCATTTTCTTCATGCACTAGCTCCATTTTCGGAGCCCTCTAACTTCTCATTAAACATTCCCAGACCTATTTGGTTTGATAGGTGATCTTGGTCTCCCTCGCAACTCGCTTCCATCAATACTTACATTGCATGGCTATTAAATCCTGTTTCTTTATAGATTGTTGTGGACTAATATAAGCTTAAGTTTCAATTCTCATAATATTCTTATTTACGAGAATAAGTATCTCGATTCGTAAGTTACTGGTGACTGTAACCCAAGATTGTTCTATCTCTGAGCTGATATAATATAATTAAAATATGACATAATTACATAAGATACCATCATGCCTGTTTTTCGCCTAACGGGTAGGCAGAAGAGCGTTTTATTCCGTTTCACTTGTTATGTTATATATTCCTTGAAATTTAAGGTGAGATAATTAAGGTGCTCTCTGCTTACCCCATGAGGGACTTGGCGTGAAGATCTCTATGTATGTACATATTTTATGTTTCCAATACAAGAGACATAAGAGTTTAATAAGGGTGATATTTTAAATACACTAACAAAGTTTAACGGTATAAAACCTAAGATTTGGATAAATAGATTTCGGTTGTTTAAACTCAGTTACATAAATTGTATTTTCTGTTATACAAATAATTTACTTACAAGTGATAATATATTCAGTAATTTTCACTGTCCATAAGTGTCTATATCAACATTCACCAAGTCATACCTTAATCAGACAAATGCATTTTTATCCTCAAACATTAAAATATAATGTCACGTGTTGTATAGTACCTATACGCTGAGTTCTTAAAACTCTATAGTTACGGCGTACGAGTACTAATACTTGTAATGAATACCGTATGGAAAGACATACTAGAACTAAGGGTCAACGACATTTTCATTATCTGTCTCAAAAGATTAGCAAAGAACATTGATACATGCGTACGTACGCTCATGAGGTTCTTTTTATTTCACACAGTAAACATCGGGCGCGAAACACGTTGTGAAATTCAAAAAACAAATCGTGGTGAACATGCGTTAGTCTTGTAAATCAGTATTTGTTTACGCATAAAACTAATATGTAGTTCACGCTATTTGGGCTATGCTAATTGCTTCAGCGCCATTAGGGACTTGGGTGGACACGCACGCTTTCTCACGAGCGTAGGTTTTCAAGCTTAATCTAGGCACTACTTGTTCCACATTTTTATGAACATTATAATCCAAATCGAATTTTGTCTTGCGAATTTTTGTTTTTATCTCTAATTATAATTAATGCGTACGTAGCTAATACGATTATTAAACTGTTTAACGAATAATGTGAGAACAGGATTTTTTTTCGTATACAGAGAAATATGTACCTATACCTATGTAAATAGATGCATGCAAAAAATGCATAAAAGGAACGTAAACGTTATTTATTTGCGTAGCTACGAGATTATTATGGCGGAAATGTAAAAAGTGACAGATGCTTCTGGACTCCGGGCCAGTTTAAGATTCCTTAGAGAGTGAGTCGTTCATAGTTCTGCTGTATAAGATCATGCTTGTAACATTGTCTTGTAGTTTTCTGTTTGTAGTACACGTACTTTATAGTGGGCAACAGTGATCGCATGGGAAAAAATAAAATAGATATACAAATAGGGTTTTGTTAATACTTTATATGTCGAATTTATAACAGGCTCAACTTCTATTCCATGGAACAGATAAAATAACATGTTACACGTGGGAGTACAATACAGACTAACTCTGCCTACACTTTAGAGAAACTACAGGCATAATGTTATGTCGATTCAACAAAATTAACATATCTGTAATCTAACAATATAATTAATGTTTCCGTGCTTACATAAAGAGTGCTTGGCAATGTATGGTAGGTCAGTGGAGCGTGGGCGAGCAGCGCTCGTCTCGAGACATTGGAGAGCCCGCTTACGTCATCTGTCAGATGATATCGGAAAAGATTTAATCGGAAGTGATTTATCATTAAACATCGGTGAATATCTATGAGACATTTACATTTTTCTAACATGCCAGTTTTTACTGTTAACAAGTGTAACATCCGTGGCGAATTACTGTCAAATCATATTATTTTAACCTCGAGATGTCATACTATTTGTAGTGTGAGATATAAAATGACTTACGCTCAACGTGTTGGTTATTTAATTTCGAAAAACACTGAAAGCTTAAATACTTAAACAGATAATTTTTTATTTTTCCGTAACAAGAAATTTGCTAATGAACCTTGCTTCTATGTATAAGGGACTCTACTGCGAAGTTAATAACCTCTGTAAGGATTTCAAGCTTATTTTAAATTAAATAAACATATTTGTGTACTGCAATTGTTGTGTACATAAGTCAGTATGTATATTATAAACTATATTTGTACAATATTAAATATATTTTGAAAATCACGTTAGTAATACTACGTTGCATTACGTCTGTAATTCCTGATGAGGTAGGCAAAGGAGTGTATTACACTCCCTAGTAATACTGGATAACAGTAATACTAAAAAAAAGAAATACTATGTATCAGTACTATGTTCGATTCCCGGGTTAGGCACTACTAAATTTTCTAATTTAGATTTTGTAGTAGTGGCTCTGAGTCTGGATATGTGTCCGGTGTATGACAATAGGCTCACCACCTATTCCATTGTGGGACGTAAACGTAAATGGTGAATACC
>DWDV01002508.1:0-11524 GCA_018245615.1 Mimoniades ocyalus
TTACAATTGAATGCGAACAAAACTTTTGTTTTGTTCGCATTCAATTGTAAGCCTATTTTCTTAATTTAATTTAATAATTTCATAATTGTGACATACGAGTACAACACTGAATAAATAAATTGACTGCCTCGTTGGTCGTGTTGGTTGCAAATGCGACTGTCAATCGGCAGATTCTGGGTTCAATTCCCGGGTCGGGCGCTACAAAATTTTTCTAATTTAGATTTTCTAGTTGTGGCTCGGAATCTGGATGTGTGCCCGGTGTATGGAAATAGGCTCACTACCTATTCCAAGGTGAGACGTAAACGTAACTGGTGAAACGTGGGAGTATTCATCATTCCTCTGCCTACCTCTTCGGGGATTACACACGTGATGTTACAAATAAACAAATATGCAGAGCAACTTTAACTATTTCTGTATAAACCATTAAAACTAAATTTAATTGAATTTAAATATTTTTAATGTGTTTATTTGTTCAAACGAGATGGTTAATCAAGATTAATTTTAATTATTCTACAGACAGGTATAAGAAACACGTACCTACTTCCAAATCTGAGTTTTGGTTGTACGTGTAATTTGATTTCGCTGATTTAATAAATTTATTTTAGAACGTATTATTTTATTTTAGAACGTTTCAGATAAAAAGGTTGTTTGAGTTCTTATGTTAGGTAAACCACTTCAGTTAAGTTTCTTATGCGGTCTGCGGCTGCTATGTTAGCAACAATAGGAAACCTGGCGATATGGTTGAATCTTTATAGAAATCTGATTTTTACCAATGTATCTACTAGGGTATTGGTGGCATTAAAATGTTTAACATATTTCCTTTTACTGTACTAAGTATCTACATACATTTATAACTTTCAATCGACAAAACTTGAGTAAAAACATCTCGGAGTTTCGGAAGGCCGTAATAAGCGCTAAGGTATTCATGGGTTGTAAAAGTTCAATACATACTACATAGTTGCATAAAATTAGAACCAAAACTAATCATCCATCCCTAGACGATCTCCATCATCACCGTCACCCTTAACCCCTTTACCGCTCTGCCGTTAGACTTTCCTCTCAGAATGAGAAGGGCTTAAGCCACAGTCTGGCACGCTGGCCAAGTTAGTTAAAGGAACTGAGTGAAGAACAGTTGAGAAAATGTATGTGTTCATCATACGTGGCACACCTTAGAGTTCTCCATGATGTTGTTTAAGGTGTGTAACCTCTGCCAACCCGTACTTCGCCAGCATGGCAGTGGGACGACAACATTGTTTTTTTTTACGTCAGAAGTGGCATTGCTGCTGTGCATTTCTGGATTGGTGGTGTCGTAAACAAATGATGTGCAAATTTACAATACAATAAATATCTCAATCTTACCATACAATATTACCAGCACTATACCATGAATAGAACATTAGTATTTATGATTGAATAAATATATTAACGTTAATATTAAATATTTAATTTCAAGAACGTAAATATAGACTTAAATATAACCCCACAGACTGGCGCGTAGCTCAGGAAAAATATGACGGCGACGAAATAAAAAAAAAACAATTTGAAACTTTACATAGACATACGAAGAAACACTCATAAATTTTTTTTAGTAATTAATATTGTTAAAAAACGAATAATTTAGTTGTGAAGTCAAAAATATATTTAGAAAGTTGTATATTTAAGAGGTTTATTTTTATGTTATCTTATCAACGAAAAATATAAAACTAACATAGTTTTAATTTCGCATTTTGTATAATATTAATGATTTTTTTGGAATGGCAAAGAAATGAAATATTAAATGATTTTCTTCGTTTAGCTCCACTATGTAGGGCGCCAAAGGCACTAAAGTAACTATTGAAGTTTTCCAACAGGGCGGCGCCCTATCGGAGCGATTCAGGCGACATTGCAACTAACTGCGCTCTTATCCCGCATGCTTGGGCACTACACTTATTATGCAGTTTTTATTAACCGACTTCATTTACTTCATTGTTCATTTGTAATTCAGAACATACCTATTTGGTAGTCGCGCTTTTCCACGATCTTCCAACGACGAAACTATGGTACAATTATAAAACGTTTCACTAAGTGAAAATTGTAAGGATTGAACATAAGATTTAGAGGAACAAAAGGATGCTTTCCGTGTAGCGGACGCAGTGTAAATGGTAAAAGGAAGCTACAGCGATGGCTCATGCGCCGCCTATTTATTTATTATGTAGGTGCCGGCAAGGGGCTCGCGTACGGTCGGCACAATAAGTATGTTACATGCTTACATACAAATTACATGTGATAAAATGAACTCCTTCGATGAGGCCTCTGTTTAAGAGGGACACCGTAAAACTGATGATAATGACGATAACAAATAGTTGAATACCAAACATTAATTGATTTTTTTTTAACTGAGAAAAAATCAATTCCTCACTCGTTAGTATTTCAATAATAAGAGAGCTAGACTATTTGTAATTTTTTTTCGCAAGTTCATTAAAAGATTTCGGATGTACCTACACATTTAAATTTAGCCTATTTTAGTTGCAAAAGTAAATTACAATACTCAATGCGAGCCTAATTTCATATAGGTAACGATGATTCTCAATGTATTTCTGTGGGTGTATTTGACTATATGTTAGAAAAAGTCCTATTAAGTAAGTTCATCACAAAACACGGTCTCAGTGATTCTTTACTCTCGTGGTAGTCTTCGGTTCTTTAGTACTAGATAACAAGTAGTACCTACCTATACGTATAGAAAAGAACAAGATGATGTCATAAAAACATAATAAGGATATCATTTATTTTTTTATTTATTTACAAAATACACAGCTTAATTTATTAACACATACAAAGATTTCTGTTAAATCATAAAGCCAATAATGGATTTACATTTTACTATGAGAACATATAAGAGAGCATATAAGAGAACATATAAGAGAACATATAAGAGAACATGTAAGGGAACATATAAGAGAACATATAAGAGAACATATAGGAGAACATATATGAGAATATATAAGAGAACATATAAGAGAACATATAAGAGAATATATAAGGGAACATATAGGAGAACAGTCACTAAGACGTGTGTATAGGTGTGTGCGTGTGTGTGTGCGATTGTGTAGTGTATGAGCATATGTAGCATCATAAAAACATAATCTTCTACCCACATTATATGTTAGTAAACAATTTGTATTTTTTCTCTCCACCGACCTCTGTCCAGCTTTCAATACGTTTACGTTTAATGCAGGCCATATAGATACTTTCTCTAAGAAGTTGTTGCTCATAATCCCACAATCAACTTATATATTTGATACCATAGTAATAATATAAGCAATCAGGGATTATATACATATTTGGAACATTACATATTAAATAATTATGAATAAATTACTACTATTATTAGAATTTACTTGTAACTTATTTTTTTGTTTTCATATTGTAATACGTGCTGTTTGAATTAAGTTTCATGCTCATAAAATATTCTAATATATAAACACAAACAGAAGCTGCTGGCACCAACTGATTTAATAGGTACCTACATGTCGCGATGAGAACGGCGGCGGCTCTTCGACGGCAACATATTTAATATTAGATAAATATAATTGTAATGTTTGTGATGAAGAGTTTTTTTGTAATACATGACACAACACAATTATTTGAATTTTATTTGCTGACCAAATAGGAGATCCACTGAATGATGATGATGATGATGTCAGATTGATGAATGTAGAAGAACCACGTCAGGCAATGTTGGCAATAGGCTCTCACTTCCTATCCCTTAAAAGGCGTAATAACATAATATTAATAATACTTATTTTTAATTATATCTAATGCCAAATGGGTAATTTCAATGTGCGAGAAATCGTTGAAGGACGTTTTGCAATCACAAACACAAGAATACACCTTAAAATTAACTCAAATCGATCAATGTAATGTCTATTTGTATATTTTGTCTTCACTCTCACGTCATCTTTAAATTTTATTACGGTAGGTACGTGATGAACAAGGCGAGAGTATATTCTTCGAGATTAGTGGTAAACATTTAAAGGCGCATTTTCAGTTGTTCCATTGTATAATCGATGGAGTTTCTGCGAACTGTAAAGCGCCATCTATTAAACAGTTCACAAACCATGTAGATAGAGATATTTTCATTCTTTTTCCCCTCTTGAAAGGATAGAGTTTCACAACGTTAAAGTTGTATTAAATCAAAATCACCGAATTTATATTGGAATACTTATGTTAAGAATTCTTTGTTTGAATTAAGGAAATTAACTGCGGTTACAACGTGACCAACATATTATAGGAGCGACTACTGTCGCTAAGAATTAGGTACCTATACCAATATAATTACGGTGAGAACATCAGATTCCACATCCTTAAGCGTATAACGCAAATATATTGTAACAATATTTAATTAGATTTTTTAAATACAATTTCTTATTACATTTTCTAGTACCCAGTGGCTCTGTGTCTGAATTTGTGCACGGTTTATGGCAATAGGCTCACCCCCTATTTTATAGGGGTGAAACCTGCGAGTGCATTTCACTTCTCTGCATGCACTTCGAGGATTACAGGCAGTATGTTGCGTTATTTAAATAGATCGCATCTAGTACATTACAAAATGTGCCCACGAAAATTGAACCCACCAGTACCCAATTGGAAGCAATTGGCTGTGACCTTGATATGTTTTGAACCTTAATTGTTCAATTCGTGTATACGCGTGATTTACCAGTGACCAAACTACTACACAGTTCAGTAGATTACAAAAAATCAAGTATTTAATATATGTATAAACAGATATCAAAATTAAATTTTCCGCAAACAAAATCATTTATTTTTATTGCAAAGGTTAACATTATCCGTTCAGCTCATTTTTAAAATTACCTGTAAAAAATGGTAGATAAACCTTTAACGGGAGTCGCTTGTTGCATCCTGCATTGATTTTACATGCAAACCAACCTTGCTTTCAAAAACCAACCTTGCTTTCAAGAGCCCTGGCAAAATATAGAATGTACCCTGAATTTACGTCTCCTAAAAAGGCAGTCAGCTTTTGGCGGGAATTGTCCTGTCGTTTAAAAGAAATATGTATCGACTCCTTTTTCATATCGCTCAATATCCTAGTCGGCTGTACACAGGCGGGACAATAAAATTTCAGAGGCAAATAGCCAAATAATAGATTTAGATGCCTGTTACAGCTATAGTTCTTTACTTATTGGCCATTGTGTTGTCTATAATCGCCATGACACACGTTTACCGGTTTTTTACTATTTAAAAATAATTGTTGCAATTTCTGTGTAAATTTTGATAGAAAGTAAGGTAAGGCGGAGGTGAGAAAGGAGGAAGTGGAGGCGGAGGCATTTAGAAGTCATACAGTGGAACCTCGATAACTAGAACCTTGATAAGACCTCCATAACTCGAAAAAATGTTCTGTTCCCTTCCCTTCAAGCCCTAAAACCTCCATTACTCAAAATCTCAAACCTCTTATAAGTCTAAATGATCAGTGAGTCCACATATGTATGTATTTCGGTACATATTTTCCCTCTATAACTCGAAATATTAAATTGGACCTCTGTATCTCGAACATAGCAATGTTTTATCTTACAACCTTTATAACTCAACCGACTTTAAGAATTTGCCGACATTGTAAGTATACCATTGTTTGTTAGAAAACAATTTGGGACTATACAATAAATAGGATTACCATTTAAGGAATTTATGACTCACGTTAATACGTGTTTGCTTTTTTATTTTTATATTGTAAGGATATTTTGAAATAATAATTTAGTAAATAATAACTGCCTCGTTAGTCTATAGGTTCACCACCTATTCCATAGTGGGACTTAAACGTAACGGGTGAAACGTGGGGGTGTTCTACATTCCTCTGCCTACCTCTTCGGGGATGACAGGCGTGATGTTACGTTTATAATTTAGTTGATTAATAATAAATTAAAATATATTTGTCACCTTTGTAACTTGAATTTTTATTTATTTCACCTCTTTAATTCAAAATTAGTAAGAATGAATCTAAACTTCTTTATGTCGAATCAAAATCCGCCTAAGTCGAAAACCTCGATAACTCGAATTTTATGGCGCCTCCCCTGAAATTCGACATATAGAGGTTCTACTGTAATTGACTTCACTGGCAAGGTTGGAAAAACAAGTTGTTAAAGCTAAATTTATTATAATTCTCAGCTGTACATTCCCTCTAGTCTTATATTAGTAAGGAATTCTTTGTATCAATATCTTCTTTGTGTCATATTGAATTATCACAAAGTTAAATGATTGGGTTAGTTTTTAAATTTTAATTTAAACATGAGACTAAACAAATTCGAGATTTGTGCATTGTGTACTGTAAGAGGCTTACACGCTATTCCAGGGTAGGATGTAAATGTAAATGGTGAACCATGAGAGTGCACTACTCACTTCTGCCCACCTCTGCAGGGATTGTATGAGTGATGTTACCTTTCTGTCCATATTATATTGTACATAGGAGCCTGGTATCAATATGGTACAAATTTTTATAATCATTGTACCCATAAGTACCTGATTTGTGTATTTGTCATATGATTTTTATTAAATTTGTTTATAATATATGTACACCAGTTTCAGTTTACATAGGTACATACATATTTCTTTATTTAATGTGATGAAAAGATATCAAAGAATTTCATTGTTTTCTCTTAAACTGAAATGTACAAAATATTTATTATGCACAAATAACACTCATTATTATCAAAATAACACTACAAGTGTTTCTTGCACCAAAATTGTATAAGGACCCATAAATATTTTTGGAAATCGTCAGAGTTATGTTTAGGAGTAAGCTCAAGTGGTCACTGAGAGGTGCTATGTGGGATGGTTCTGGGAGAAAGCTGTCAATTTTCATATAAACGGTGAAAACAACTGGTATGTTTAATTTGTTTTTCACCCAGTCCGCCATGTTGCCAGAAAAATTATCTGTAATAATGTTCATGTAAATTTTGTTAAGTTCATAATATGTAGAATTTAACTTGCACACACTGTGGACTTATAAACAATGAGGAATCAATTTGGATCTTATTAAAATACCCAAACTCTATAATTAAAATTGTATCTGCCATACAAAGGTAGATGGATGACTTATTGATACTATACACCTACAGAAATAACTTGCTGTAGTCCCGATGGGATAAGTTGTATTGTGCTTTAACTTCAATATAGTATGTGCATGTTTCATGATCTCCATCTGAAAAATGAATTTACGTAACAAAAAACATGTAAATCACACCTGTTAATCTTCAAAAAGGTTAGCAGAGGAGTGTAGTACACTCCCACATTTCACCAGTAACAATTACATCCCACTGTGAAATAGGTGGTGAGCTTATTGCTATACACGGGGCACAACTTGACATTTCAAGCCACTACTAGAAAATGTACTTCAGAAAAATTATTTAGTGTTTGAGCTAGGATTTGATTGCAGGACCTCTCATTCATCAGTCACACTTTCAACCAACGAGGCAGTCAAGGCAGTGATTGTTTCTTTTTAATTATTTGGTGTATTAAATCAGACCATACTCTACAATAGCATGTTAAATAATAGAACATTTGATCAAAACTTATAATTTCTATGATATCGACAGAAATTTTTCAATTGTACTTCACAGTAGGAATCTTGGGATGGGACAAAAAAGCCTTCCCATGCTGCCTACAGACAATATTACTGCTGTACACTGTTAGAACTTAGCATTTAGAACTCTGTTACTAACATAGAGTCGTTTTAAAGTTGTTATAAAATGTTTGCAAACTATGAATTCAACATATTTTTTATTTCAAATATTTGCACACTCACCATAACATTGTGGTTAATTGTCAACTCTGTGTCACTTGAATATGGTGTAATTAGAAGGCTTTCAAAACCTCTGAGGTTAATAAATGCTAATAATTTGAGTGCAATTCTGTTTAGAATATATGAAAGAGCCGAAGTTTCTTCTTCAGATAAAGAACTGTGTCCAAGGTAGATAGAATTGCAAGCAGCTTCAGTAGAACCTGTGAGAAGCTTATTGCTACTAAATTAAACTTATTGCTACTAGTAGACATGTTGCTTATAACTTATTGTTACTAGTAGAAGGAACAATTAAAATAAAATTTACAATAACATGGAATATGTTATTGTAAATTTTATTATGTATTCCTTGTTACCTAGAGTTCCATATGATATGTATGTGAATCAAACTTACCAATTTTTGGGACTAACCAGTTTCTGTCAATATTAACTCCTATGGCAATATCATCATTCAAACAAGTTTTTGTAGGTCGAAATTCCTTTCTGTTTTTAACCCAAAGTCTATCCTGAAGGCATGTTAAATTACATCAAGTGAATTCTGAATCCATAAGTTCGGTACATAGATTAATAACGTAACGTAACATCACGCCTGTCATCCCCGAAGAGGTCGTTGGTCATGTTGGTTGCAAGTGCGACTGCCGAATGGGAGGTCCTGGGTTCGATTCTCGGTTTGGGCACTACTAAATAGTCTAATTGTGATTTTCTAGTAGTGGTTCGGAGTCTGGATATGTGCCCGGAGTATGGCAATAGGCTCACCACCTTTTCCATAGTGGGATGTAAACATAACTGGTGAAACGTGGGAGTGTTCTACATTCCTCTGCCTACATAGATTAATCTTTGCATATATGAAATACATTGGTGTTTTCCTATTTCCATGTGTTAAAATTACATTATTTTAATAAAAGTTATGTGTGTACCTGCTGTTTACTATACACAAAACCATCAGGATTGAGTATTGGTATGAAATAAAAATCATAGTGATTCAGTAACGAATCAGAGCTGCTTGCAGTTTGTAGGATTTTGTCAATATAATTTAACAGTATTGCCGACGATAACCAGTCGTTCCCCTGTTCCCCTGCAACTATGAATATTGCCATTTTTTTACGCAATGCAGAGGTCGACATTTTCAATATAAATATGTCTCTCTGTTGAAATGTTTTTGCAATAACTATTTTTGTCAAAGCTAAATTGTCTTTAACTTTTTTGTCAACCCAGAATAATATATCTTCCCAATTGAGAAATGCTGTTGATATGTCAAGTGATGATAAATTTGTTTCAGTGTGTTCAATTGGAAATCTAAAAATAAACATTATATTTATAATAAGAATCACAAAAAATATTGCATTTAATGACATAAAATATTTAATGTTAACAAAAAATATTATGTTTATAATACAACACTTACATTACATGTCTTGCAACACATGAGTATTCTATATCATATCTATTTAATTTGCTTTCAAAGTTAGCTATGCAGCATTCATTAACAATGACTTCTATTGAGGTAGATGCTTCGTTAGTTACACCATTCAAAAATATAAAATCTTTTTGTGTCTCATGGAGTTTATAAAGCCAATTTCTTTCACGCTCGTTGTAAGCTGTTATTTTGTAGAAAGAATAATTTGAGAGCACAAGCAGGCATTTCTGAAAAATAAAATACGCAAATATAGACATTTGCATTTTATACTAATATTACAAGAATTCTATGTGGCTGTGCCTTTGTTACATTACCTATGAATCTTGTTTTAGGGGCCAATGAGTATGGGCGGTGGGCCCCCCCCACCTGGCAATGGTCCACAAGGTCCCTCTGGGCCTTCAGGCGTGCCGTTGGCTCACGGTGGACCGCCGCCACACAGTGTCCATCCCCAAGGAATGCCACCCATGCCTCCGCATCATGGCATGATGCCCGGCCAAGGAGGTTATTCTCACACAACACCAGCTTCCGGAGGAGCACCCACACCTCCTGGGCCACAATCCGGCGGACAACCGCCTTCAGGAGCCCCACCTCAGCAACCACCTGCGGCACAGACCCCGCCGCATGGTCAAGGGCCGCCACCTCCGACTTCCTCAGCGAATGGTGCACCCTCCTCGTCTCCAATGCAAAGCTCTTCCTCAGGGCCCGATAACCTGAACGCATTACAGCGTGCTATAGATTCAATGGAGGAGAAAGGTCTACAGGAAGATCCAAGATATTCTCAACTGCTAGCTATCCGAGCACGTACAAATCCTCAAGATCCTAGCAAGGGATTGTTCAACAATACTCAATTGAGTCAGCTGAAGTAAGTATTGACTCAATAAATATGTAGGTATAGGAGGTGTAAGGAGTATTAAGCTCCAATGTTAGCCCAAGCCAAAGCTACTTGCGCATGGCGTACCCTGGTAAACAAAAGATGAGTCTGTAGCGATTGGCCGATCACCGTATATCGCGATCGGCCGATATAGCATAACCTACTCAAGCAAAACCTAATGCCCTAATTACCTACGAACAGCGGTGGTGGTGGTGGAAGAACCTGTGCTCTGCGCTGCCGCCCATCCCGCATGTCTAGCGATTATAGGAAAGAAGCCCTTCAGGGAAGGTTTATATGGCCTAGCGCAGGATGGATATGATTAGATAATGAAAAAACTGTATTGTCTCTGTATTTATACTGTGAAGTATCACATTGTTTCATTGAGCCGTGTACAGTCCTGCCTGATATAAATAAAAATTGGACTTTTACCGGGTTTCACTAGGCTTTACTGTGAATGTAGATATCCGAATTTATTAGAAAAACTTTGTGACCTTTATTATCTTATTTTTTTAGAGCACAAATCGCTGCCTATCGGAATTTAGCGCGTAACCAGCCAATAACGCAGCAAATCGCACTGATGGCGGCCGGCAAGCGCACCGGGGACACCCCGCCGGAGTGCCCGACGCCGCCCGCGCAGCCGCCCTCGCCGTACAGTCAGGGTCAGCCTCCGCCGCCGCAAGGGGCGGGCGCGGCCGGGGGCAAGGGCGCCGCAGGTTCCGAGCCAGCACGCGGTGGCGGCGGAGCGCCTCCTACACCCTTGCCTATGACTGGGCAGATGGCGCCCCCTACTCAGCCAACACCACCGCTCGTAAACCCCGTAAGGAGATATTATTTTATGAAGCTTAAATGACCCGTTAAAATTATCTTTTAAAACGGTTTCGGTAGCCACGATCCATTTACAGATTGCAAGCAATCTTTTGAATTGGTAGTCGCCAGTGGCAAATAATCCATAAGCGATTCCGTCCCTCATGAAGCATGCGGTCTCTGTTGGATTTTGTTTGGCAACAATCAACCTCATCAGATTTTCAAAGCATCCGACAAGTTGGTTGGCCACTAAGCTCCTACTCATATCTCTGTAAATTTGTATAAGAACAGTCTGTGGTTTAAGATATTATTTCTCAAAAGAATACAATATTCACTTATATAAAAACATTACATTTTGTAGATATAATAATATGTAGAGTAATTCATTATGGCACACAAAGAAGGGTACATACAAAATTCTTAACATGTTTTGTTACAAGTAGATAGTGATACCTACAATATTATAAAGAGGAGATAGCTGGAAACGGTAAGGTGAGTGTACTCATATACATACAACCATGGTCACATTACCTTTTTACTTCATAGGATCATTTCTATAGGAAGCTCTTCACGAGACTATCACTCAATGGAACTGCGTGGTGGAGTATATTTTAGGTTTCCCCAGAGAATAATTCATGTTCAA
>DWDV01002509.1:0-11523 GCA_018245615.1 Mimoniades ocyalus
GCCCTGAGGCACTCCTGACGTCGCCGTGTATGATGACGAAAAGTACCCGTCTTTAACTACAGTTAGGTATCTATTCGTTAGGTATGATTTAAGCCACGAGAGTAGCTTACCCGCAATTCCAAAATTACGCTCCAGTTTCAATAGCAATATATTGTGATCGACCTTATCGAATGCACTCGAGAAATCTGTGTATATTGCATCCGTCTGAAGTCCTAGGTCCATATTGGAAGCTATATCTCTTACGAAGCACATCAAGTTTGTGTTAGTTGATTTGCGAGCTACAAAACCGTGCTGCAGGGGAGATACCATCTCCTTAACGTGCCAACGCAAAACAGGACATATAAGGGATTCAAAAACCTTTGAAAAAATACTCAATAGAGATACAGGACGGTAGTTTTTAATGGAGCACTTATCACCTTTTTTGTAAATTGGTACAACGTTGGATTTTTTCCAGTATTCAGGAAACATTGAGGCGCTTAGTGATTCGTTATATATAATTGTTAAGGGAACAGCAAGACTACTTGCACACATTTTAACAAAAAATGATGGAATACCATCAGGACCAGCACTTTTATTAACTTTTAAGCATTTAAGTGCCCTAGAAACCGCTTTATTGTCTAGAACGACGTTTGTAATAACATTGGAATTGAACATGTTTGAATTGGCGAGGGAATAGTTACTTTCACAGGTTTGTGTCTTCTGTAAGAACGTGGATGAGAAGTGTGCTGCAAATAAATTACATATATCCGAATGATTATCGGCATGATCTGTATCTAAGAACATAGACGGTGGATAGACAGACTGTTTGCCATTATAGTTTTTAACGAACGACCATAGATATTTAGGATCACTTGTGATTTTATTTTCAATATAGCTAACGTAGCTGTTATAATCATTCCTAACCTTTGTATCCACTCGCTCTCGAAGCAATCCGAACTCGAAATAATCACGGGGATTCCTTGTTTTTTTATACTTCTTACGTTTTTTATTTTTTTCACGAATCATTTTTATTAAAGCTGGAGAGAACCATTTTGGATAGGCCCCCCGTATTTTCCTTGAATTTGGAATATGGAGGTTAATTATTTTACGCAAATGCTCATAAAATACGGCAACCATGCTCTCCACATTATCACATGTTAAAAGTATATCATGCCAATCTACATTATTTATTTGGGTATTAATGAAATCGTAATCTGCTTTCTTATAGTTATGCGTTGCAAACTGAATAGGCGGCGGAAATCGTTCTCGAATACACTTGATATGTTTTATAGATAATTCCAGAGGGGGATGGTGGCTATCTACATTACACAAAGGTCTCAATGACTGGCTTATTGTAGGTCCTATAAAGTTTGATAATGCTAGGTCTAATACTTTACTATTACAGTTTTTTATGTGATTTAATTGATACAGATTGTTTTGTGACATGAAATCGAACAGGGATATAGCAGATTGAGTCGTGTATTCAGAACAGCTGACGAAGAGATCTCCGTCGTGTTTTTCCCACTGGATAGCCGCAATATTAAAATCCCCAAGTAAAATACATTTGAGATCACAGGAGCACAACTTATCACTTATTAAGTCAAAGAGTTTATTATAGGTAGAAAGACTTGTGTTTGGAGGAATGTACACCGCCCCAACAACTATTTCCTCGCTCACAGATATGTTCATCGCCACCCATACATCCTCAATTTCACTTTGCCACGCTGATAGCCTAGATGATTCCCAGCGATTAGACACTGCGATGAGACAGCCTCCGCCCTCTTTTTTTACACTATTGCTGGTGGCTCTGTCACGCCGATATATTGTATATCTCGAGTCCAGTATCTCTGCATCAGCAATGGAA
Source organism: Mimoniades ocyalus (assembly GCA_018245615.1). Taxonomy (NCBI): domain Eukaryota; kingdom Metazoa; phylum Arthropoda; class Insecta; order Lepidoptera; family Hesperiidae; genus Mimoniades; species Mimoniades ocyalus. Next base: position 1,844 of record DWDV01002509.1, read on the forward strand.
TCGTTCAACCATGTTTCGGTTACCACTATGATGTCAAAGTCGTTTGTCAGTGTAACCAGACGGAGGTCCTCAAGTTTCGTTCTAATGCCTCTCATATTCTGATAATAAACAGTGAATTTTGCAGTATTTGTGTACGGTAACACTTACATTATATATTTTTGCATAATAATTACATTTTCGAGATATCATCCTTACTTTTGATCAAAATAGATGGAATAATGTTATTATTAAATTGGTGTACATGTGACGTCATTATCTTATAATGCGATGCAAGTGTTCGCAACATTTACCCATTTGTTCCTGTAGCCCGTGAGCCACAGCACGGAGCCGACGCCCGCCTGCCGCATCATGTCGCGGGTGAGGAACCTGAAGTGCGGCTCGAACACAGCGTACGCCAGAGCCACTTTCACTGTGGAGCAGCCCGCCGGCGCGCCGTGGCCGCGCACGTGGTATTTGTGGATGTGACAGGACTCCATATTGAATTTCGCTCGCACAATGTCTACGTTTTCGGGCGGTCTGAAAGACGTTAATGGAATATACATATACCCTCTTAAACCGTGCATCGAATGACATCCGCCGCTAGTGTATCGATTAAAAATTGGAGAATTAAACATGACAGAAAATGTATAAGTAGGCACACGGGACTCCTGCGGAAATGTTTATAGCATTTCTTTCATGATAAAGTTTACTAACTATTTTTACGAACAAGGCAAGAAATACTTTAAAATGAAGATATAGTTTGATTATCACTATATTAAATAATATTAGATACTCTAAAATATATGTATGTTACCCACTTGACAGATCGAGCAAATATTTCAATGATCTGATTGTTAACGTATCGTTTGATTAATTATAACATCAGCTTGTTGAAAATAATTTCGAGTTTTTTTTATTGTAAAAGTGTATTTGTAACATACACATAATATATCGTGTGATGGAGATTCGAGATAGACGTGACAAATGCAACGTACTCTAAAATACCAATGCCAATGATTGAAACTCCGCTCAAGAAAACATATGCCTCGAGATCACCCCTCTTCAGTACGGTGTCCTCCACGGTCCAAATTGTTTCCTTCCCGTCCAAACTCTGCATGAGATGAGCTATCTGGGGTATGTCGCTAAGCTCTGCTCTTCGGACTCGTATTTTGCTAGATTATCGTCAGTTAAAAATTAACATGTACAAATATACATATGTATTATTTTATGTAGTTTATCAGTATATATGTATTACAACAATATTTTATATGTAGTTCTACTGCCTCGTTGGTCGAGTTGTAACAAGTACGACTGCTTATCTTGAGGTCTTGGGTTCAAACTCGCGCGTCGGGTACTAATGGATTTTTGTAATTTAAATTTCCTAGTAGTGGCTCGGAGTCTGATTTTTTTCTCATTGTAGAGCAATGGGCTCACCAGCCATTCCATATTGAGACGTAAAAATAATTGGTGAGACGTGGAAGTGTACTACACTTCTACTTACCTGTACCTATTTCTACAGAAATTACGGGCGTGATGTTAGGTACTTTATCAGCCGTCTTATATAGTTGGCCGTGTGTGGAAACGTAGCAAGGTATTTACTATAGTATGCCAGTAACGCAAAGTACTAACAATATACAACATATTGTATATGATTTAATAATATTATTAGTATACCTCATAACAGAGTTCCTGTGGGCTACATAAAGAGCGTATCTATTACAAACGTTCGCTTTGCACGGAACGAACTGCAATGAGACAAGAAATCATTATTCACTCGTACCTACAGATTCACACAAAATAACATTAAATAATAGAAAAGTTGCATAAACCAAAACCTTACACAGAAATGTTGTAGCAACGGAAAACTTTTCTCATTGCAAGGCACTCGTATAACACAGTAGTCATAACTTTTCATCATTTCAAATGCAGCCTCCAGCAAATCGTAACCATGGCTTGGAGATAAATATAATAAAATTAATTACATAATAAAATTACATAATATTATTCTAAAAACATCTATATACTTTAACATAAAAAAAGTTATTTAAATTACTTACAGATATTTGGTAGAGGGTCGAGAGAGGGAGAGAGATATAGTGCATTTGTAACGTATTTTGCGTCATAATTGTGATTTACCTTACGCTTACGTTACGTTACGTTACGCTTTAAATAAATGATTAAATAAATAAATGATGTTTAACAATCTATCATAATAGATATAGCATAGAAAGCTTCTTTTTATTGGAAGCAACCTTCTTACTGTGTTGAACTCACACAACGTTGAATCTTCTTTGGTGGCCATAAAAAAATCCGTCCAATGTTATTTTCAAATGTGATTTGCTATCATCCAATGTGTTTCTAATGTAGGAAAATATATATCCAATATTGCAATCAATTTTGTTGTACCTACAAACGTCACATGTGTTGCTTGCCTAAGATCTAATTATAGTATTACAGTCCTACCATACTATTCACAGAACATCCTTGATAACCTACATCTAATTGAAATTTAAACATGTAACCATATATGGTCCGTTACCTTTCATCGACGTCTTCGCGAAACCCATATAATTCGATCATGAAAGCATTTGATTCACCTCCGTATTCCTTGAGAACAGGTTCCACTAAATTTCCTCTATAGGTTGAAATTCTACCTAAAGCGTAACAAAGTACACACCTAAGCTTTATATGTTGGTCAATAACAATTTATAAATAATTTTGCCTTTACTCATTTAATAATAGGGCACATAATGAGTGAGTAACGCTGATAGCCCTCACAAGATTAATATAACATAATTTGGAAGCGATTTTTATATAAGCGTTTCTGTTATTTGGAAGGACGTTTTGCAATTATTTGTTACTGTTAGATAACAAAGATTAATTAATTAATACTTGGGTGTTAAAGGCATGTAATTGCTACAGAAAATTTGCTCTATAGGACGCAGTGACGAAGGAGCTTAGACTTCCCAAAGTAGAGAAACCAAGACCAAGTAGCTAGTGTCCGGAAGACAAAGGAAACAGTTTATGCAAACCATCTAGTTTAAACAAAAAGCTATTGCAGATTTTACCACGAAATGTAAACTTTCAAATTTCAAAGTTTCATCAAGAAAAGTAAATTTACAAAGTATTCAGTTTAAGGAATCACATTAGGTATCTGATAAACTATTTAATTTTAAGTTATAGTCGTGACTCGTCTCTAAATAAATGTCGTGTTGTACGTTACTTAATTAATACAAACATTTACAATACACTTTACTGATTTTTTAAAGCTTACGTTTAAAATTTCCTTGGATCTGAGAGATTCGTGATTGGGTAGGACCGGATTTCCTCCCGTAGAAGCTAAAATTAAAAGATTATTAAATGTGCGAGCCCATATTCATTTGAATATGTCCATAGCATTAGCTCAAGTTACACATAAAAACAATCGTTTAATTATATGTTAACAAATCACAAATTAATTAAAATATTATTTATATTTGGAATGTGTTATTGTTATTTTAATGAACAAAATATTACATAGTTTGTATTATTGCATTAAATTGAATTGAATTTATTATTTACAAACTAAAAATTAATATGGTAGGTACTTACTGAATAAATTCCAAATATCTTGCCAAATTAATATTTTAATAAAGTGCGTAACAGAATTATTTAATCATTACCTATATAACTTCGTAAATTTATGCATAATGTTATATATAAACATTTCACACAAATATACACCTTAGAGATTATTCAACGCTATAATAACCGAGCAATTTAAAATCAGAAATATTTAGTATACTTCACATAGGCAGCTGCATATGTACTTACAGAGTGTCATATGACATTACGTTAGGAACACTTAACAGAGTGTTATCGATGTTGATAATCTCGTAATCAAATGGATCCTCATCAAGTAATTCGATTACACTGTGATCTGACTTGCTGTTCAAACCAGGATAATTTAAAATAAATTTTTCACTATAATCTTCTGAGCTTTGCTGTCTAAAATCATAACTGTCGGAGCTTCCCGTTGTCGTTTCGCGTTTAAAATTAACTCTGCTAAGTGTTTTAGTCGGTAGAGGATCTAGTAATTTCTCTTTTGACGGTTCCTGTAAGATAAATAAAATTAATCTAATTTCTTTACTTCGACTTGGTGCTCTAAGAAACTAGTGAAACTAAGAAAATAGTGCTCTAAGAAACTACATAATAATATATATTTTGTAGTATTTAGATAACATAACTTTGTCATATAAACGAATGTTAAGTTTGAACTTAAAATAATAATTTCATTCTAATTCAAGTTAACTATATTCTTTATCTAATAAGTACCTACGTGTGAAACGTACCAATGTGCATTCCGCCAACATGGTTATTTATGAGCTTAGCTCCGCCCATATTGAAAAAAACAGTCTATAAAATGAATAAACGGGCTATCGAAATTATCACACTTACATCTTCAATGTAAACAGCCTCGCACTTCGATATATGCTCGAAAGGGCTCCATTCGCCCGCCATTATCGGTTCACTAAAATTTCATGCAGGCAATGTAACCCCCACATATTGAAATAAAATATGAAATATTTCTTTCTACTGTTTGGTATTAACGGAGCATTTAATTTCTATGTAATATAACTGCTACATAAAATTAGGTAACTTATCTACCCAAAAGTCCGTAACAGTTTGTTGCAGCGTTTGTTTTTCTCTTTCTCGAGAGCCTCAGTCTTCTTCAGACCGTGATAAGGTTCTAATTCATATGTATTTTGTAATGCTTCGTAGTTAATATCGGAGTTTAGGCACATTACACCGACCGCTACATTTTGACACTAAGCGAAAATAAAATAGTGAATATCATTATAACACGTAGATATGTATGTGCTTCTTTCAATATTTCCGTTAAAAAGTTTATCGCAAAGATTCAAGACTGATAACACCAACTATTCAACACCGTCATGACATCAACCAGCTCGAGTTCTTTCAGAACTGTGTTAAATGCATTATTTGAAACGCACTCATTCTCAGAGACGCTAGATGACAATGATGAGACTGTGATTAGTAAATGTTCAAAGAGGTCATCAGCTTTATAAAAGGTCATCTATATCATAGATACTATATACAATATAGTTAGGAACTATGATATATGTAGATAATTTAATGATTAAACTTTTTATGCAAAACTAGGTAATTAACATGTGTACGTGTATGAAGTTTGATGAATGCGGAACAGCACGTCCTGTCAGCAGATTTAGAGATAATTGGTACTCAAAACAGACTATCATATCCCATAAAGGACCCGACGTAACCATTTAATATATCAAGTCATGTACTACGCTCCTCTGTCACCTCTTCGGGGATTACAGGCAGGTTACGTTTTTGCGTTTTTTAAGAAATGTTTACCTAATGATTAAATCTTTTAGTTGGAACATAATAAATATTTGGAAATATATTCACTTACATCAGCGACTAGGATTTTTCTCTTCATGTCTGGATGTCGACCCACTATCTCGCTGATATAATATTCCCCATACAATTCCTTCAATCTCGGACATTTTTTGTCTAACATAGCTGTTATATCATCGTTGTCTTCTTCTCTGTTGCAATCATTGGAATTATAATAAATGAATTTAATATCTTCAGCTTAATTTTTAGTTATAATCCGGAAGATAATATTTATCGTTTTTTATACACAGCTCTAGGGCTCAAAACTGTGCCAAATATAAAGAATAAAAGATTCGCGTATTATTGATTTTTACTACCTTGTTATTATTATAATATGTAAATAAAAAAGGCTGATCGCGGTATAACGCAGCGTTATAGTCACAAATGATCCACTACGGGCACCATGGTAGGCATAGGCAGTACGAGAAGTCATGAGCTGATATCCCCAAAACACATGCTCAGCGTGGAGACATTTTCAGGGGAAGCCTATATCCAGCAGTAGACGTAAACAGGCAGATGATGATAGATAAAGATTTTTATACTAACCGAATACCTACGTACTGGCTGCACTTGATTTTAATAAGCAAGAATTTCGGAAATATCTTCTGTAATAATAACTACTCACACAGCACGCCTTATTTTTAGTTTAGGATAAAATTCCTGACGCATTGCTACATAGAAAAACTCGACACGGTCAAAATATTCATTCTTCAGAGCAGAGCATTTGTGTATCTTTCGTTTTCTGAACGTCTCGTACTTTAGGTAACAGTCTACAAATAATTAAATGAAACTGAATTTACATTTTAAATTTTATGACTTATAAATTCTTGGAAAATTCAGTAGCTATATTTTTTGCAGTAATGATATATTTATGATTACCGTCAGGACACGAAGATGGTACCATCAAAACAACGTGTAAAAGATAGGGGTCGTTTTGAAATACTGATATCAATGTCTCATCGACGAAAACGTCTGCAATCTCCTTCGCACAGCACATGAAATGTATGAACAGAGTATTTCGCGCCAAATAAAATTTCCTGTAAAGAAAATTATTTATTTAATGAGAAAACATAAGAGTAATAAAAATAAAAAATAAACCCATTTGGAACAATGATGTGAAATACCTTTTTACGGTTTATAATCTGTCAAAATACATAATATACGATTGATGAAATAAAATACATTAACAAAATTAAAATAAATACTTAACACTACATTAACTACACTTATGTAGATTGACGTTTCTATTTTCAGGTTTATTCTAATTTCAAAAAGAATTGATCAATTAAGTTACACCAAGTGAATGTGAATGTGAATGTTCTATTAATAAAAGACTTATAAATATACTTAATAAATAACTGAAAAGTATCGGCAACTCACTGAAACAAGTTCCGCATCCACATCTCCCAGTGCGCGGGGTCGACTCCGGGCACGTTGGGGTGGTCGCATAAAGCCATGAAACCTATCACTTCCAGCTTGGCATTTATCGCGCATATTGAAAGTGTTGATAATTCGCTGCAATAAGTAGTGTTATAAATAAATATAGTATTTTTAATACATATATACATACATATCTGCACGCCAGGTCCTTTACAGGGTAGACAAAGAGCTACTGTGCCAATACCTCTAGGTACTACCTTCATTAATATTTTTAAACAATGATTTAAACAATTAAGTAACTCTCAAACCGGATATGTGACAGAAGGCGGGAATGGAAAATAAAATGGCGGTTGCAGCGGCTAAGGTACTAAGTCTAACGCAAAGTTGCTGTTTTACAGATCTGATATACATACTTCTACCTTCATCATCCTTCATATACGCAGGAAGTTTTCGGAGACATCGGACTACTTTATCTAATACTTACATTAATCCCCCTATATCAACTTCACCAAATAATTTAGATGGCGAACTGTCCAAAAATAACTTAATATCATCTTTATCTCCGTCGACGGCTCTCCGGAATCTTCTACCACTCAAACCCACTTCGAAATCGAAAAATATTGACATTTTGCATTAACAAAGCAAATTACAAATCTCACAGGCTATGCTTGCATTTGATGACAATTAATTTTTTGAATAAAATAAATTGTGTGATCGGGAACCCCCGTCAGAAACAAAGTTCCTTACGTTTCATCTTCAACTCCGAATGTAATTCGAAATGAAATCTGTATATTTCAATTCTTGTTTTATATTATTTTTCAAGGCAAATAAACGAATGTAAACAATACGTACTTGCATAAAATTAACAATTTTATCAACTTACTTTTCTATTATAAATTTGTATTACACACATTTGTTGCAGTTTCCATTTCACAAAACTTCATTGCAATAATAAAACAATATTCACGTATGATCTAACTTCTTCTTCTTCGTCGAGTCGACAGCTGATCCTGAGTAATCTGCTATCGTGTTGAAAGGATTAGTCGCAATGTCCAGGGTGCGCCGGGCAGGGTATGTTCATACTTTATCAGACATATTCGCCGCTCGAGGAGGCCCTTTTCATGCACCCCGGAGAAGATATTGATTTGTATATACATTTTATATCGTCGATGTCTGTTATTATTATTACGTCATAACACGAGGTCCTTTACCGGGAAGGCGGAGAAAACCGAAAGCCAATTCACTCTAAAAAAAAGTAAAATCACGCCTGTAATCCCCGAAGAGGTAAGCAGATAGGTAGGTAGGTAGCCAATTTACTCCATCCTTACAAACTTGATGTGCTCTTTCCGTATTCATCACTCTCTTCATTATTAATATTATTGTATAAACTATGTACTTTGTAATTAATCGCTTATAATATTACAACTAGAAGTCGTCAGGTTTTTCCGCTCCGTATGTGTCAAGTTGCTCTGAGAATGGTGGTAAAGATATCTTTATGTACGGCAATAAACTGTAAACCTGGGTGTGAAAGTTTGGAAGTCTTTATTACGTCTTTTACAGGTGACTTACAGTTAAGTATACAAATTATAGCAATAGGCTAAACCTGGAAATGTGCCCGGTGTACGGCAATAGGCCCACCACCTATTCCATAGTGGGAAGTAAACGTAACTCGTGAAACGTGGGCGTGTACTACTCTGTTCTGCCTACCTTTTTGGGGATTACAGACGTGATGTTACGAAGTATAGAAATAGACTTAACGATATTCACCTGTTTATCTCGCACATCGGCAGCAGCAGCACCAGCGTTTAACTGCTGTGGTTGTACTAACTGTCGCGAAGGTGTTACCCTCGAGACGGTACATGCGCATTTGTTATTCACTTACCCGAGGAAAAGTAATTATGCATCGCAATGTGAAGGCGAGCTCAGCGGACGTAATTAAGTCCCTCGACTTGCCTCTTTCGCAATGTCGCGCGAAATTCGAATCGCATATTCCGTGCATAATTTACATACGTTCTATATTTTAGCTGTGTAAATATTAATGTGTGAAAATTTATAAGTGTGTAAAGTACGTATGTTCATATGTCTGCTGACAAAATGTATTAGAGCGACACGACACTAGGCCCTCCATGTGGCCAAAGGCCTATCGTTGCGAACGTTGGAACCGAAAATATTCCGTACCGTAAAAATGGACGTGTCATGTGTCAATAAATTTGCATTAAAATGGCGAGCGCCGGAAAGTGTGTGCGGTAGTCGGGAGCAACTATGTATGAAAGCGGTCAGGTTAAAATTTTATATATTTTTTCGAATTGCCATCACATTTCCTTTTCAGTCTGACTCCTAATAATATTAGGTTTGTTCATACTAATAATGGAATCTGCCGGTCCACGGTAATTGTTTTTGGCGACAGTTTAACCTCTGTTTAATTTGATGAGGCTTACGGTTGACCCTAGGGGAATCCCAGGAGATACAGCGTGGAAATTGTCATGCTCAATTACACGGATCCCAGCATAATTATACGGTTTCATACTACTTTATTATACTGTAATTAGTCGTTATATTTCTATAATCCACTGGTCTAGTGGTCGAGTAGTAAGATTTCCTGTCAGCTGAGCCGCGGCTTGTGAACTCGGTTTCCGTACAGGATACATATTTTTGTGATGAACACGAGTATGTGTGCGTGGGCGTGAAACTATTTGAGGAATTATGTAAGTGGACACTTTAAAATTGTAATGTTATACGATAGATTCTTCTTCATCAACTAAACGAATCATGTGTGTTGTGTTACGATGGTATTGTGATTGTGATGTAATTCATTTTGTATAAATTAAAAAAAAAAGAAAGTAACTTCACGCCTGTAATCCCCGAAGAGGTAGGCAGAGGAATGTAGAACATTCCCACGT
>DWDV01002510.1:0-11523 GCA_018245615.1 Mimoniades ocyalus
TAGTAGGGACTGCAGCGATAATATCTTCAGCATCAGATATCCCGCCTTTGACATCTGCATCGCACGATGCGGGTGTGATATATGTAGTTAATACTTGTAGCTATTCTGCCTCGATTCTGTTTAGAATTATTTCGGTTTGCTTGTTATGAATATTGAAATGAACTATTATACAATTTATTCACGATATTAATTGTGTGCGTTGCGAGTGTTGCAATACGTTTTGTGTCTGGTAACGCATCATTCGTGCATTCATAACCGTTCATTGAGCTTTGAGAAATTAAAAGTTAGTATTAACGATGAAATTCAAATATTTACACGGTAAGGTGTTTATTCAGTTTATTGTTTACTAGCTATGCTCGCGACTTCGTCCGTGTGGAATTCTGAAATTCTAAAATGAAAGTAGTGTAAGTTACTCCCTATTACATCAGCTATCTGCCAGTGAAAGTCCCGTCAAAATCAGTCCAGTCATTCCAAAGATTAGCCGAACCAAACAGACAGATAGATGCAGAGACAAAAATAGTAAAAAAAATATTTTGGTATATGTTCCATGTGTACATACATATGTATTTAGTAAAAGCGGTAATTTATTATTACAAACAGACACTCCAATTTTATTTATTGGTATAAATAGGTAATCTTCAGAAAAGCATTTTGATAATCAAATTGGTACAATTATGTATTATTTTCGTTAAAAAAATGGTTATTATTAATATTAATATAATTCAAATAGTTATTAATTGATAAATAATGGTTGTTGATTATTTTTTCTTGTTCTTGCCTACCCCATCATGAGGGTACATATTTAATCTGGCCTTATCAACACCTGGATCGCAGCATACGAGCGTCTCTATCGATGTGTTGCCAGTAGGATACAACCTTATTGTTAACGGATAAGGAATTTGTATTCTGTAGGCGTGTTCTACACTCCTCTGCCTACCTCATCGGAGATTACAGGCAAGATATTACATTTTATGTTTTGTGAACTTCTGCACAAAGGAATAGATTGTAGTGTATCAAGGTATGGATTTTTATTACATGTTACGTTTTATATTTCTCATTTTGAGTGAAGTTGTGGTTTTCATTAGTTTAGTGTTAATAAGAAAGCGGTATTTAACAATGGTTTATTACCGACATATTATCATTGCGGAAGAGATGTTCATGCATAGTAAAATTATATCCGCTTCGTTTTATACTAAGGTTGATGACATGAGAAAAATACGGCAGGTTTGTCAGGACACAGATACTTGGGACTCTGCGCTCTTTGCCTACCCGTAAGGCGCTTAGGGTGATAATATAATAATAATTAATCTTTGTATTAACTTTGCAAAAAGTAACGCATTGTAATAAAATAGGACGTACAATAGGCCTCGCATACGAATGCACCGATGCCTGTAATAAGCAGCTGTAACTGGTAACAAATTCGCCGTATCATGTACAATCAAAAGTAAGCATTAAACATAGGTTTCCGGGCAACTTAACTGCAACGCGACTATTAATTCCCCACGGCGCGCCACGGGAAGCTCCAACAGTTTCATTGTGAGCTGCCTATTTCCTTCCCATATAGAAGTGCGTAAGGGATGGGCCCCTCGGCAACCCGCCAATAGTCGACCAGTTGTCATTACCGCGGCCACCCTTGCAGTCAAATGTAACCGTACATATGTTTGCGTTCACTTTTATAAACAATAATTGTCGAATGCAGTTCGGCAAATTGAAAGGGGAGTGAATCCAACGACTCCACTTTAATACCGTTATTACATATATGCAATGCAGCGGTAGTAATCGGCATGGTAGATAATGGTTCCATTTGCCAACAGGAATCGCAGGTGTAGTTTAAGATAGGAAATGAATGTTATGAAATACAATGATTTTGATTCATGATGTATTCAATTAGATGAAAGTATCTTCCCACTCGTGTATTCGTCATATTCTCCCATCAATGGGCCTCGTTGGCTCACCTACAATCAAGTTACGTATGTGTGTGTGCATGAAAATGTACGCTTTATAATTGTATGCAAACAAACTTCCTCAGTACATCATCGGAGCGACTACTACGCGAGTATTTAATTAATGAAATTTCACGTTAGCCCACCATTTTAATTGCCCGTTGTTATGACATGGCGTTTTTGTAATATTTCGGAAAAAAAAAAACTTCTAGCGCGGCTTTGTTCATGGACGCGGCCAACGAGACGCGAGAATAATAGCCATTATATGTTTATCAAATACGCATTAAAGTATACTGTTCATGTTTTACAATTGCGTCTCTAATATTTTTTAGAGAATGAAGATGTCGTGTGAAATGGTGGCTTTTATATTCAAATGATATTAATTTAGGTATCGCAGGCGGGACGGAACGTCACCGAAATTGTCAGCCATAATGATTGTAGCGGTCTCTGACTGCGTGTCGACAGATCTTTGTCAGCGTTTTAATGGAGAGTTAAAGGCTTATAAACTAGCTGAGATTTCGCCGTATGTTCTTTTGAAAATAGAATACGCGTTTTCGTACTTATATACAATAAATAAAGTTGTAAATACGATTTTGTGATGAATGTGAACATTTAAGGAGATCTATGTATACGTAAAGTGATATTTGATTTTAGTTTTATTAACAGAGATTTTTATGTGGACAGGTCGAACGCTCAGCGGCGGCAGCGGGCAAGTGTGTCGGCCGCATTTTCACACTCCGCTGCACCCCTGGCTGGACTCCAAGGCGCTGGGCAGTGGCGCGTGGGGTGGCGGCTTCCAGCAGGATGCCGCGCCCGCAGATAAACCCCTTTCTCCGGCTCAGCATCATCACCCCCATCCATTATTTTCCTTCCCCCCTACGCCTCCTAAAGATTCCACTCCAGATTCTGTCGCGGCCGCGGCACTTGGTCAGCAAGACTACCAAGCGGCAGTGGCGCACGCGACAGCAATGAGTGTTGCCTTTATGCAACAGCAACAGGAGCTACCTCTGTGTGGGGACGTCAAGCCCATGATGGGCGCGCCTCCCTCCAAACAACGAGAAGGTGCGCAACCGGACTCGTGCCCTCAGGAGAGTCAGCCCTCCGGAGATTACAACGCGCAATACAACGCCGCCGGCGGCGACTACTACGGCTACCAGGGGAAGGGTTATAGTGGGCAGCAGCAGAGTAAACCCCGGCCCAACAAGACGCGAACTAGCGCCGGTGAGTCCGGGCACTTGCGCACTGCACCGCTCTCGCTCGCACTTAACACACGATAACAACATGTCGCTCACGTTTATCCGATAAGGTTTAGAAATAAAAAGTTCCAATATTTGATCATACAAATAATGAATTCCAAACTTAAAAATCGTATTTGGTAACGTCACCATCGCAATTTTGGTCCTTTCCGTTTAAGTATCAAAAATTCTTACATTCCAAACTAATGTACCAATTGATGTTCTAATCGTATATTAATCCTTGCTGTTCTAAGTTTGAACGTTATATTAATATTTAATAATGGAATCGAGGGTCTATTAATGTTGCTTTTAAAAATGGCTGCCAAGATGGCCGTCCTAATTAAAACCAGAAACTGTTGTCTCATCGACAAATCGATTGTGATTTCGATAACTGTTATCGATTAATAATTCATTTTGTTAGATTACCGTTTCGAAATGGCATTGTCAGTTATGAGGAGAAGGTGAGATCTTGTCGGATAAACGTGACAAACGCACTGGGGTGGTGGCAATACTTTATATGTATATCAGTGTCACAAGATTTTTATGGTTTTTCAAGTATGGTGTCTATAACCATAAAGCTTTATACTAACTGCTGATATTGGTGACGGTGCTACTAACGAAAAGTCTATTCTGTTAGGTGGATTGTATTGTACAACACATTAATATTAATACCTTGTAAGATTTCAACCACTAAATAATAGAAGAAGATAAAATTACTTCGTATAATTACGGAAATGCGGAATACATTTGCCATGTAATCTGATTGTTTCACTTTTGTTTTCATTCCATATTTAAAATGAAAAATGTATTTCCGCTTAGATATAATTTTGCTTAAAGGAAATATCACAATTCCAAGTGACATAACACACAATTATAACAGTTATACTATGTTTTAATACGTATCTATGTAGGATTTGAATTTAGATGCGTATCAAAAATAAACAATGATTCTGATATTTACACCCATTATCCGAGATTGGTATCTAATTCTGAACTTCTAAGCTTCTCAGGTGTTCGAGCTTTTCATTGTTACATGTGAACCACGTACAGCTTTGGCCAAAGCGTTCCCATTGCCTAATTACACTTCTATTGTTCGCAATAATTAACTAACGCTCTTAACTGGATTTCTATTTAATTTTTACGACAATTTTCGAAATTCGAACCTTACGAAATGACTTTTGTTACAATTTAAAAATGTAGGTTTTTGAACATATAACAACTTGGGTAACAGTTGTCGAAATAAAAGATGTTTGTTTTTATATTTTACGTACCTACGTATTTTTGTAGAGATCCGTATTTTTTACAATTTCACAACATCTATTTAGCGTATACACAGTCATGTTTATGACGTTGAGAATTTCATATTAACTATTATTGCGCAAACAATTATAAAATGCATACTGTGAATAATGTAATTTTTGGTAACTGGCACCAGGATTTACAGAAGAGTTAACATGCTATATACATTTATTGTACTAACTGGTGTTTTAGATTTATGTACGCATGTGTGGTGGGCTTCCTTTTTGGATACATTTGAAAATGTATATGTTCAAGTACAGTGTTGTAAGAGCGATATATTAGGTCAAGTAAACGCGAAACTTAGGAACACAATTAAAACTTAGATACGGCTATACTGTTCGACTGACCTTTAATATTAATGCGACCATTGTTTTGTCGACAATTGGATGCAAAGTTTTCGCAATCCGCACCAAGCATATACATTATCATGACGAATGTATTACTTAGAGTTCGCGTATTACTCAACAGTAATTGTATTACGGGCACAAAGCGGCTGCTTTATTTTATACATAAATATGTAATTATAACTCTCATAGTTGTTAAGCTTTGACAATGGACGGGAACAAAAACCGCCGGTTGCTTATTGTCTCTCATTACGGACTCAATTTACATTATGTACGGCGAAGTGCTAATGTGGACAAGCGTGAACCGAGCAACCGTCTCCATTATGTTTATTCAATATTTTTGTGAAATTTCGCAACGTGAATTTGCATGTTACGATCTCACGTCTAATCTCGGCAACGGTGGTTCTCAGGTGTAATTAGAGTTATAGTGAAAAACTCGTTCGCGGCGTTAATTGTTCTGGAAAAACCATGGAGCTGTATGAGACGTGTCAACGTGTCGTCTGTAGACACCTTAATGCCTCCGAAGTGCGATTACACTGCTAGCCGTACGCGGAAATGCGTAGCGGCTGAGAACCATTATAAGTAATTGGATGCAAGTTTCAATGAGAAGAACACATATTGCTTTTTCATAACTTTATTCATACAGTATCACTTTCAGTATGTTCATTAATAACGTTTCTCATTAAGACTATGATGAATTATATCAGTATTTTCATTCAAAATCTAATTTAATTTATCTGCTGATGAATAATATTATTATGTGATGATATACACATAATAAGATTATATAAATATATGTCAAATCAAATTATCAGAGACCTTTATGACCCTAATGAGGAAGAAGCCAAAAAATTTTAAGTAATTTTAATAATGTATTGAATGTAATACTCCTATAACGACGTAATAAGAACTGAGTACCTATTATTTGAAAACTATCGATTAGGAATTGGACTAATATTAAATTACGTACTGGTGTAACTCGTTTTCGGGATAACCCGAGTAATTCTGGGACTTCTGTTGTGGACAAGAGCCCACGACGTAGGTCCGAGAATTACTCGGCAAGAGCTGAACCCAAGAAAGTCGCAGCGGGGAACGACTACTACATAAGTGATTAGACTATTGGATCATACACAAAATCCCCACGAGTAGTTCTTCAGTGTCAATTCAAACGTTTATTTTGGCATATTTGCTATATAGTATTTTTATTTTTAAGAAACACAAATATAACCCATATTCTTAAATAATGATCAGGTGTATTTGGCATAATTGATTATAGCAATGGAATGTAATAATAAATATTTTCACATAAAATACAAATGGTTAACGAATTAAAAAGTAGACGTAACTAGTGGTTTAATATCCAGACATCTTATAAACGTAGATATAGATATTTATAAATGCCAGCCAATTAAATAAATTTAAACATACATAGATACAGAAGAAATTCAAGTGCTCGTTGCGAAAATAATTGTCTCGGATGGGAATCAAACCCGCCACCTCCAGCTTAGTACGAAGGTTCGCTAACCACTGGATGACCGGCCAGTCAAATGATAGCCCATTATTTCACTGATGAATCTAAATTTAATCTAGTTGACCAACAACGGTGAGTATTATAAACGCAGTGAAGATTCTATTCTATCGTCATGAATATTGACATCATTGTGAATCATGATTCTCCATGAAGATGTGTACCTACATTTGTAACTATTCATAGTAAGCGAGCATTAGCACGACGAGTGCATACATAAATGTATTGATGAGACATTTACGTTGAAATTCCCCATTCCTTTTACATCTTTATATTTGTTTCCTTAAGAGAATCCTTATTTGCAACTTGTTATGTAAACGACAGTTAATTAACTTCATACAGAGCCGCTCCGTCTGCGCGGTGATAAATAGACACGACAGTAGACAAATGTTCGTTGCAAGGACGAGCATATTTTTAAATAACATTAGCGATAGATCGAAAATGTCTACAACATTCACTAAATTACATTAGAGGTAGACCGAAAACTTCTAGCATATTTCGTTCCGTAAGTAGCATTAGTG
The DNA here is from genome assembly GCA_018245615.1 of Mimoniades ocyalus. NCBI lineage: Eukaryota > Metazoa > Arthropoda > Insecta > Lepidoptera > Hesperiidae > Mimoniades > Mimoniades ocyalus. Next base: position 6,871 of record DWDV01002510.1, read on the forward strand.
ATAGATAGAAATTTTCCGGAACGTTCAGTAAATGACATTAGCGTTTGATTGAAAACTTCTAGAACGTTCGTAACTTATTTCATCCATTCATTTAGTCTTTGGCAGTCCACTAGTGTAGATAGGCCTGCCTTAATTGATGCCACTCCGCCTGGTCTCGGGCCTTCCAAATCAAACTGTATAAACAGCTTTTCTGTAAATAACACTTGCAATAGATCAATACCTTCTAGAATGTTCCGTTCAATATACTGCTCATGGAATGCCGTCGCTTTATTAACGCATTGTCGTGTTCTGGTTTGAAGGGCAGACGTTGAAGAGTAAATTAAGAAACAAAACCTTTAACTTCATCTGCATGGGCAGGAACGTGTTCGTGACTGATTTAAAGTCGATTCTTCTTACGTCTATTATAACAAAGACCCACTACCAAATCAAACATAACTTTCACGTCGATGTTTTATACAAATTGCATTTTCATTGTTTCCTTCGGCAAATTATTATTAAAACAGTTTCTTATTGTAATTAGAACAGCTTCTGATTGAATGATTTATATATCAATTATCGAGCAATTTCACCAAGTCCTGTATTAAATTATTTTCGAAGAAGTCGAAACGTATTTCTGTTTTGTTCGTACACGACCACGCCATTTAGCATAAAAGGCAAATATTGAATACATTGGACATTGAAATGGGTCGCATAAATCGTGGATACAGGCGTAAACGTTGTTATAGAAGCAGGCAGTTCCTTAGTGGAAGCAATATTATGATAATGCGACCGGGGCCGGATGTAGCCCATTACATTGTTGCGATCTGACCTCGAGCCTCCGCGTTCAACCTATGTTATAAACGGAATCTAGAAGAAATTAAAACTTAAATCTATTGCGTTGTGATAATGGTTTGCGATAGCATCAATTGTGGTATAAAGATATTCTCTATCAATGATTCGCAATTTATTTAATGATACGTACTTTTGCTTGTATGAAGTGAGTGATGAATGAAGAGGAGACACGGGGGGTCTATAAGGATACAAATATTTGGCACTTAGTGCTCTCTGCCTGCTCTGTATGGAACCCGGCGTGAAAATATGCGAGTATGTACGTACTTTTCCCAGTCTTAAATAGAAAACCTAACTGTCTTTACTAATTTATAAAGAGGTCAGACATAATTCATTCCTTACCTTACATACACATATTTAAAAAGGAAATTAAACCTAAAGCTCATTATAGGCAAAAGGATGTTTAAATAATACAAAGGCTTGGGAAGGATTGACCTCTGCAGGACTTTTCTATGCTCCTCGTTTATGTGCTTATTATAAGTTTACAAAGGAAATTGAGTGCGCAGGTGAAAACGTAAGCTGACATAACATATGACCAGCAGTCTCGTATTTGCCCATTCTCTTGGTAAACTGACGCTTTGAAAGAATTACGTACTCTAATGATTAATGTAATATTGAAAAGATTGTCTAGATTTTATTTCCTATGGCTTTTACCTTTCGGTCTACTAGTCTATGGGGGTACGTAGCAGATGAAAGTAGTGATTTGTTCCAATGTAATGTTGACATGCTTTAAATGTAACTTATGATGTAATAAAATATGTTAATTTCAATTCAAAATTGTTACTAATAAATTTGACTGGGTTTTAAGAGGTAAATAAAAATCCTTCTTAAATATGAGAATATCACATAATATAAGTATCTTGAATTCAAGATTAATTGGCTTTCATACTTTTTTATGTTTAAGTTGTACAATATATTGGTTAACCGAGCTTTACATGGACTCAGCCTTTATGACAATAAGTATTGAATTTGCAATCAAGTACAAAATAATTTTATGCTTATATCAACTACATTACGTATATTATGTACGAAGGTCTTCAAATAGCAAAAAATGCGAATTACTTTATGCCTAAAATTCTCTTGCTTATTTATATGTTAATTAAAACGGCAACAAAATATGGCCGCGAGGATTCCTTTATTGGCTTTGTAATATTTGTTTATTTTGTTTTTCCTTCACAAGTTTGTATCTCTATCGATAACTGAAGCAAGCTCGTAGTTTATTTTTCGGACTTGTGTTACGTTACTGCGCGTATCCATCTTATGCGTGTAATTTATTTTTTGTCTACCTCTTCGGGAATTATAAGGATAATGTTACATTAATTGTTAATTATTATTAATCCATTACGTTGCCTCCCTGATGTAGCAACTAGACAATCGAATGTCAGAGATCAGAGGTAATAATATTTTGTGAGTCGATTATGAAGTAATGTTCCATTTGAGTTTATTAGAATGTGACTTTACTATTCGCGGTTGGGTTTAGTGCAGGCACCTTGTCTGCCGGAACCCTTTACAAGTAACAGTAAAGCGGCCTTGCCACATTGCCTTTTAGCTAACATTTTTAACGCAAACGATCGTAACTTTAAATTTTACAATTACTTTACGATTTATTATTATAATAAAACAAAAAACATATTTTTTTAAAGTATTTATTTATCTGTGTAAACGTATAACGTAAATATAACATCACGACTGTAATTTCTGAAGAGGGAGGCAGAGAAGCGTAGTTTCCCACGATTCACCAATTAAGTTCACGTTCTATTATTATTTAAGTATTTAGTGTATTATAATTAGTTAACTGACTATTAATAGTAAAATAGATAAAGGTGCATTACTTGATGTAATTACAATAAACGTAACAATTTTGTTACCCTGTAGTGATTCTTTTTTTGTTATTTAAATTAAAATAAACAAAATAAGTTTACTTTTTCCAAAAAATTATATCGAAGTAATTTCTTTCATTTCTCTTTCATTCTATTTCACAATATCCAGTAATTTGACTCATCGACATACTGAATTTATTCTTAAATATGTCTAAGTTTAATGTATAATAATCATTATAAGTTATTATTAAAGTTGACTGCCTCGTTGGTCGTGTTGGTTTCAAGTGCGACTGCCGAACGGGAGGTCCTGGGTTCGATTCCCGGGTCGAGCACTACTACATTTTCTAATTTAGATTTTCTAGTAGTGGCTCGGAGTCTGGATATGTGCCCGGTGCATGGCAATAGGCTTGCCACCTATTCCATAGTGGAACGTAAACATAACTGGTGAAACGTGGGAGTGTTCTATATTCCTCTGCCTACCTCTTCGGGAATGACAGGCGTGATGTTACGTTTTTTTTTTACGTAAATTATTACACAAACATATGTATTTCAGGGAAGTGTACTCGTCAATGCGGCTAACCACAATTATTTCAACATTATCTTTATATAGCCATGAGAGTAGATGAACGTACGGTCTATAAAGATATAAATTTGGAACACGATTATCTCTGTCTACACCGTAAGTAACCTTGCGTGATGATATAAGGTGTCTATAATTCGCACTCAGCAATCTGCTTACACTGAATGCTGTCGTGACGAGACAACAGTAATTAATAGCTAAGAAATTATTTAGAAATGTTTTTGGAGAAGTTCTGACAACAATATTGTTGTAAATTAAATGCGCGTTGAAAACTATGATTCATGATCTCTATGCCTACAACATAAATGAATTTAAACTAAGCCGTTTTTTAAGAGAATCGGTGCTGCATATTAGTTTGCAATGTTTATCGTGAAATTATTTAAATTTCATGAATATATTTAAAAAAACAGTGATTAGTATGCAAAGTGGTTGCGTAACTTAATTATATTTATATTATAATGTTTGCGGTGTAACCTCATTATATATGGATACATTGTTTAATTCAATTTCACTGCGTATTTTGAAACAATACAGGGGAGGTCATAATGAATTTTTATTGTAATTAAGTTTCAAATTTCGTTAAATATTTTACTACATGCATTCACCCACTTTTCGAAGACTTCTGATTCTCTCCTCAGTAAGGTGATGCGTTTTAATTATCATACGGATATGTTACAATGGAGATCCTGAAGGCTCATTGTGAATTTTAACAATTGCTAAGAGGGTGTCAGCGAGTGACAATCTTATATAAACCCTCTTTTCCTCCCTCACAGGTACCGTAGGAAAATTATTCCCGTAAAATGAAATGGATCTCGCTATAGACAAAAAAACCGTAAACTGAAATGAAATTATTCCCGTAAAATGAAATGGATCTCTTTATTATATTAACACATGCCGATTGAGTTTGGAAAATAGTTACCAAATAATTATCATACAAAATACACACGTACAAATAAATATATATTTATTAATCTTTCACACCTAGTAACAACGAATCCTTATGCTCATTACACAAATATTTATTCGCGATGGGAACCGAACCCGCGATCAGTCACAGCAACCAGGATCACAAACCACTGAACCGGTGACTAATTAACGAGACACCATTAAATGATGTACGACTGGTATCCGTTGGCAGATGGAGTACCTAGGTGTTTTTTTGTGGAGAATCAGCAAATCAATCTACAATCTAAAATTAGCATCGGTTTAAGTGCAGTGTGAGCCAAATGCTTGCAATATTTGCTTCAAGGCGAGTGACATCCTCGCATCGGGGTACGGCAGCGTTCATGAGTAATAATAATAAATGTAATAATTATTAAATCTTTCAATTTCTTATTAAGAGATCTTACTACATACATACATACATACATATCTTCACGCCAGGTCCCTTGCGGGGTAGGCAGAGAGCACAGAGTGCCAAATATC
>DWDV01002511.1:0-11520 GCA_018245615.1 Mimoniades ocyalus
ATTCCATGATGGGACGGACGTAAACGTAACTGGTGAAACGTGGGAGTATACTACACTCCTCTGTCCACTTCTTTGAGGATTACAGGCGTGATGTTACTTTAGTTTTTGTAGTAATCATTTTTATTGTAATCAACTTTAAAATATAAAAAAACCTAATTTTTTAAACCACAAACACCGAACCAAGAACTAATCACTGATATGTAGTATATTTTAACAAAATATTCATGTTTTCATTCGCCAACAAGTTATTGTCGCCATGTTATTACATATTTCTTAGTGTACGGCACGGCTCATGGTATTCATAAACCATTAATTAACAAATCCGCAACATCGTCTTCAAAACATATCGGATAGGCTCACGTGAGTCATAAGGCTTCACACCTATAAATTTAAAAGGAGTGGTCCGTCCACATTCTCCAATAAAAACAAACAAAAAAAACTCAATCACATCCTTATTACGGCCACAATTTTCTAAAGACACACTTTAAAAAGCAACAATGTGTTAAATAACATACCTTGAATTACACACCGTATCTTTGTGAAATGTTTGCGGCAATTCCAATTAATTGAAAATCAATTGCAGTTTCAATTAATTGCAAACCGATTGCAACTTTCTCAATAAATAATCCGTTCGATGTAATGGAATTCGCTAATGGTGCAATTTAGATTTCTAAAACGTTTCCGGTTCTCGAACAGCGCCTTGTGTTTTTATCATTATTACAACTGTTAATGTTATTTACTATAATTTTATATTTGTTCAGTGCTTTACTATAATTTTAATTATAATATCACGGCAGGTCCCTTACGAGGAAGGTAGAGAGTAACGAGTGCCAAATATCTCTATCCTTACAAGCCGGACATGCCTCATCAACATTCATTACTTATATTATTATTATTATATTGCACAATAATTATCATTAATCTTTGCGTTTGCATTATTGCCTGCTAGTCAGTAACCTCAACAGCAAAAGGAGTTATATCCTGGAGGGGATTACAGTGTACCTCATCTAAGCCGCTGAAAACGGACTAGAAGAAGAAAGTGAAATATGAGTTGCTTAGGTCAGGAAGAGTCTGGTGGATGTGACAGAAGAAAGACACCGTCGCGCACCAATATCTTACTTCTCTAACTGTAAAAGGTAGCCAGTCGTAGGAGAGTAGGCACCTCATTTTACAAAAAAGAAAAAAACAAACGGATTATTTTCTAGAGTTAGATTTCTATTTGTGACCTTTGAACTGGAAAATAATGAAAAAAAAATATGATGAGGACGAATCTTTACCCTGCGTCTGGGTGTAAAACTATCTATGTAAGATTGCCTTTAATGCTTTAAATATGTGGTTTTACAGCTAGTGCACAGCAAAAGTTGTACTTATCTATGGATCAGATGGCCAAGTGCGAATTGTTCCAAGATATTATTATTGGAGTGGAGACGACGACTAGGTAAATGTAGCTTAGGATACCCTCCAGTTAGGTTAAGTGAAGCAGCTGGATACAAAGAACTGAAGATTGAACTCAGTGAATGGAAACTGGCTGATGGTGACAATGATTATTATTATTACAAGTTTGAATAATAACAATTGTTATGTAAGCATTACGAAGCATTACCTACATTTTAACAAACAATCCATACATAACAATACTACGCTTGCAATGCAAAGCCAAGCACATTACGCAACACGACACTCGACATTTTTGTACGAAAATGAAATCGTACTTACAAAAGACATCATTAACACGGGTACTGCTGAATACCAGTAAGGTCGTGAAAGAAACGTTGAATCACTTTTTATAAACAAATAGAAAAAACTTGTGATTGCATATTATAGGCGAAATTAATAACTTGGAAGTTAAGTGTTTTCCACTTTTAAAATTCTTCTCCTTGCTTGTCATCCGAAATTAAAGCTTTAGAAAATGTATTCCAATTTTAGAACTAGGGCGTGAGCGTAACTGGTGAGACGTGGCAGTGTTCTACATTCCTCTGCCTACCTCTTCGGGGATTACAGGCATGATGATACGTTATTTATATTACTTATTTTTTTCAGTGTTATTTCTGTGTATTATAGCCCGATTCGCATAACTTTATATTATTAGAGACAAAAATAAATAGGCAGTTTCTGGGCGAGCGTACTCCTGGGATCCGTCTAGCTTCCATCAGCTAAAATTATAGCCCAACGCGAGCTAATGCAATTAAAATATAATCATCACATCAAAAGGTTATCCGAGTCCATCGGTGGGAAAGTTAAGAGTTGATGAAGATAACTACCAGTTTATGAAAGTAATTGTAATAACATTTCTGACTCTTTTAACTGGTTCATTGATTGCTTTTTATATGCTATGAAACATTAAGTTAAATTGGATAACGTAAAACGTGCTATTAGAGGTAAATATGGCTACGTAATACCAGTATAAATGAAACTATTTTGTACCTAGATGTTTTAGTAGGTATATTAACCAAAACGTTTCAAGCAGCCTTGCCTGCGAATAGAAATATTTTGGAGTACGTAACATCACACTTGTCATTTCCGAAGAGGTAGGCAGAGGAATGTAGAACACTCCCACATTTCACCAGTTACTTTTACGTCCCACTATGGAATAGGTGGTGAGCCTATTGCCATACACCGGGCATATATCCAGATACCGAGCCACTACTAGAAAATCTAAATTAGAAAATTTTGTAGTTCCCGACACGGGAATCGAGCCCAGGACCTCCCGTTCGGCAGTCGCACTTGCAATCAACACGACCAACGAGGCCGTCAATTGGAGATAAGACATTTTTTTAAGGTAATTATTTACAAAAATATTTGTGTTAAAAATATTTGTAGGAGTATACTACATTCCTCTAAATACCTCCGTAATCCCTAAAGAGGTAAGCCAGCGGAGTACAGTACAATTCCACGTTTCACCAGTTACGTTTACGTCCGACTATGGAAAAAGAGGTGAGCCTATTGCCATACACCGAGTACAAATCCAGACACCGAACCACTAGTAGAAATTTCAATTTAGAAATATCCAACAACGCCCGATCCAGGACCCATCGATCGGCAGTCGCGCTTCCAACTGCTCTACCAAGGAGGCAATAACAGAAAAAAGAAATCCAAGTTAAAATATTTAGAGATGTCTTTTGACAATGGTCTTTTATAAATAAACCTCAGGTACATACGCGTAATTGAAATCTGCATACAGACATATCCAAAGGCAATGCAAAGCTTTTAATATAGAGGGGACCGATAAAAACCCACGACACCGTTTAAGAAACGATTAAACTTAATTAAGACATTGAAGCCGTATAATGGGCAGATAAAAAAACGTTCAGGTCGTCAATGCTATTATTACTAATATCATGATAAGCTGGCGTTTGACTGTGATCTTGCTTGATTAAAACCGCAAATGCGTCCTAACTTGTACCAACCACGCAAGCTCGGAAAAAGTTGAAAAATTTTGTTGACACGTATCTCCTATCAGAATGAGAGTGAAGTTCTCAGTCTGGCACGCTAACTAAGTGCACGTTGGCAAACTAAAAGCGGTAGTTAAAATGTTGAAAATAGTTTTCGATTGTATTTGTCCAGAAACACATATACCAGTAGATAAGTAATAAAACATCCAAATAATGAGGGCAATAAAATACTTTAATCAGAATTAAACGTTTCCGTCGGTTAAACAAAGGCCAAATGAGGAAATTGACATATTCCAACATTGAAATTACTTTAAAAGATAGTTAATTATTATTCAAAAACTGACTTCGATAGTGATCCGGTTAGAGAGGTATGTAATTAAAGTGCCACATGTAGGAGGAATACTTAATTCCTAACGAAGAACATTACGTGGAACGGTGAAGATATAATTGGTCTTTGCGATGGCATAATTTTCATACTAAAAGGCATGGCAAACAGACAGTCGGCCTACCTGATGGTAGGTAGATGGTTGTCTCCAAGAGATATCGGCATCATTACCTACAGGAGTTACCAATGTACTGCCTGCCCTTTTTGGGAAAACCAACACGGCCATATGATCTCAAACTAGGCAGAGTTTTAGCTTAGTGACCAAACAGCAAATTAACATATATAATATATTTAAATAATATTAAATTAAGACATCACCAATACTCAAGCTCTGCATGCAAACATTTGTCCTGGAAGAGAATTAAATTTACAATCTCGGGCTCAAAAGACAGGTTTGCTAACCAATGAACCAAGCCCAATAGGAAAATCACATTAATACTGAACGAATACAAAATAAGAATCAAATATTATTCGTAACAAATGAAATGGTTTTTCAGAGCGAAGTTGACGCTGAACTTATCAGCGACTGTTCCATGCGGTGGTGGTGTTAATTACGATAGTGGAATGTGTGACTGATTGTAGGTAATTAACATTCGGTCACATACTAATGGCTGGGGTGCTTATGAGGTTGAGTGGAAACACAATTTGCTTCTTATTTGTACAGTATTGTATAGTGGAATACGGTCGACCTAAAATCGCTTATTATAAAGAGATGTGACGGTAGAGGGTTGAGTCCATGAATGGGATCTACAAAGGGCTCCTAACAAAGTCCAAAACTTTAGGTTCTCACATTTTGTCCACAAAAAATGGAAGTAATTTATTACTCATTATATTATTATAAAATCTATTGTAACAAATCAACCATTGACTATTACTTTAAATACGAATACGTAGAATAATATTTTGCGTCAATTACATTCGTGACCACTATGATACCGGCGAGGGCGACCCGTCTCCAATGTTGGAACGAAGAAATAGACGATCATGATGATCAGGTCTGACTCCATATTAGTTCAAACAGAAGAAACGATCTTCTATACACGTATCGAGAAGCAAATTTCAATGACATCACCACACCCTACGATAGCGATACGACAAAGCGCAGTGCGGGAGATGCAACTTCTCCATTGTATCGTGTGTCCTGAAGGGCTGCGCGATACGCATAAAGGTGCAAGGACGTCACGGGCGGAGTGGCGAGCACAATACGCTGGCGAGTCGTACCTACGTACGTACGCGTCGCACCCGTCTAAAGATGCGCGTACTCCCGACCCAGCCAAGTACGTGGTAGTGGACTTGACAGACAATACGCTCCTGCCGTACGTTATTCTCGTTGACGCCATGCTTCAAAAGCTAATGAGGCATACTTATTACTCTTTCGTATAATTCACGAACACGCATTCGTTTAGCACTTACTTGAAAACCAAATTGAATGTCGATTGGTGATCTAAAGATTATTAGCTTGTATGTGGATGTTCGGTCGGTGATGGAGACGAAGACGACATATTTAAGGAGGGATAGGTAGAATTTTAATTATTCGCAGTTAATACCCGTTGAACAAAATGACAGAGCTGTTAAAAATGATGATTGGCGTGTGTAAGAGTTATGATGGAAGTTCGAGTGAGTTCATGAGAGATATGCGAGGGAATTGTCAGGAGATAGGTTTCGGGGCGTATTCCTAGTGTGTGTAGTACGTGCCTGTCCAGATTCACAATCATATTTTATAGGAAGCCACTGTAGCCAGGTAAGTAACTACGAGTAGGCAGACAGCATGGTACCGAACTCCAGATGGATTGCCGGTTCATCAGCATGTTGCGGAATGCACTTTGCGTTTAATACATTGTACCAGCAACTCGTTCGAAACGCTTATCTAAGGATGTAAAGTATAAAGAATTTTGTGGAAATGAATTAATTTTTTAATACATGTAGGTATAATATAGGTACTCAGGTGTGATATAATACTAATTGACTGGCCCGTTGGTGCAATGGTTAGTGAACCTCACTGTTGCGCCAGGGGTCGTGGTTTCGATTCCCACCCAGAATAAATATTTGTGTGATGAGCACAAGTATTTGTTCTGTCTCTGGGTGTGAAAAAAAATCTATTTAAGTATATATTTATATGTATATATGTAGTTTATCAGCCATCTGGTTACCATACCACAAACTCTCTTGACGCTTACTTTGAGATCAGATGGCCGTGTGTGGAGATGTCCCGAGATATTATTATTCTGCCACTACCCACAATAAAGGACGCTAACTACCGCTTTGCTATTCTATGCTGTACTATAGATATGCTATGGGTATGTACATATGTGGACCAAAAATCACATCATGCCGGATTTGATTCAAGTTCACATTACAGTAATGTTAACACAAGTAAAAATTGCTAACTGATTAAAGTTGCTCTTGTACTGTGTACCGGTCTTCATATAAAGAAAATAGAATTTTAACTTACCATTGAAATGCCAAATTGTTGTCAGCCTACAGACCGTATGCGCCGCACAGCGGACCATACTCGCTCTGTACTAATAACAAAATACCTACTTGAACTCTCTCGAGATGAATGGAGACTTATTTAGATCGGCTCGTTGCCTTCTGAGGGTTCGACTGACTTCACAAGTTCGTATGGTGAAGTACAAAGCATACTAAAATTAGGCCTAGGCCCGGGACGGCTTGTCATGCTCTGTCTTCTCGTGCCTTAGCATATGTTAGAGGAGTTAGGCTTTCTACAACTGTTAACAAACACTGCTCAAGACTGAGGCTTATGTAACGAGATCTTACAGAAGAACAAAACATTTATAGAAACCAGCCAGTAGGGGCAACCCATCTCATGTTAGTGGCGAATGTACTCAGAAAGAATAGAAGTAATAAATTAGTAGATAAGTGAAGATAATCAAAACAGTACACAGATTTGTCTAACAGATGCTATGAGCCACAATATAGATTACTTTATATGTATAATAAAAGTGAATACAATATTCATAAATGTAAATTTAAGAATTTACTGTTAGCACAATCTTCACACAGCCATCTGATCTCAAAGTACACAGAGGCAATGCCATGATAAGCAGACGCTTGATAAGCCACGTACATATATGTGTACATACATGTAGGTATGTATGTGCAAAAGATCTCCATTTAGGTACAATGAAGAGTTTATATAAGTAAACGATAAAAGTAATAGCAATATAGTTGTAAGAAATAGGTCGACGCGATGCCGCTCGCAGACCGCGGCCTGCGGTTTCTGAGTCCACACGTACGCACTACATCTCATCTACACTCAATAGTTTCAACACTAGCTCATTGGTTTCTTTGAAGTTACATTTTATAACGCGTTATAAAAGCGATCAGTGTACAATAATTTGTAAATTCAACGAATTTAGCACACGATAAATTGGATTTGATAACTATCAGATTATATGTATGTTATGTGAATGCATTGATTCCGACCCACCGTTAATTTAACTTTACTATTGTTAAAGGTAAAGTAGCCGTACAGCAATCACGACAATCACCATATTAACACGTAATTACACGTAATTTATGAAACGAATTTAAATTCCCCATGATATGTAATTCCAGCTGCATATTTGGAATATTGCAAATGCAATTTACTACGCACACACGACAACACATATAAACAGACATATTAGATTATTTATTAGCTGTTATTTTACCGATTGTACACCCCGAGGGTGCCTGGAAGAAATCGCTCTGATAGCGATAAGGCCGCCTTTTGTATACTTAGATGTTTAAGATTATTATGCTTGTATGTCATTTCCTATTGGTGTACAAACAAAGGGAAAATAAATAAATAAATACATCACATCTCGCAATTTAAATACAACGAATAACTTATACAATATTGTCTAGGAACGACGGCGGTTATTAATGCAATACGCTAAGCTAATGCAATTGCATCAGCCAGAGATTGATTGGCGGCGGACGGGCGACCTGCCGCTCTGGTTCCGACGGCGCCAGGTGCCCGAGCGAAGGTGCAAAAATTAAAAGATACGAAATAAACGATAAGAAAGATGCTATGAACGCAGCTACCCGTGAAATAAGCAAATAATTTGACAGTACAACTTGACCTACAGCTTAACTTAACTTGATTACTTTCGAATGATATTTAATATTAAAACGAACTTAACCAACTTTATCGTCCAAGACAAATACCCTACAGCGTCTACTGTTAGCCGTCGATCTAACATTTTGTCCAATCAGTTGTAAAGTCAGCATTATCATTAACGCTTCTATTATTCCATTCCATAGCTGGACGTGGGCCTTCTCTCAGAATGAGAAGGGTTAAGGCCATAGTTTACCACGCTGCCAAAATAAATTGGCAGTCTTCACATACACACAACATCACGCCTGTATTTGCCCGAAAAGGTAGGTAGAGGTGATACACTCCCACGATTTACCTATTATGTTATACCCCCGCAAGAAATAGGGGGTGAGCTTATTACGAATTAGCAGTCTTCACATTAAAATCTATGAACTGAGAATTAAACGATGAGAAAGGGCCAGTTTGTAGTAGTAACTGGTTGTGCTAGTAATGTGTACATTTATAAAATGAACAGACAGACAGACATCCGCCGCACCGCGCACGTGGTCCGGCGCTGCTCCGGGACATATTTATATCTCCGCTGGTTGGGTACGAGCGATGCCACTGATGCCACGGCACTGTTGTATTGCTGGCTTGTAAGTGTACCGTTTTGTTGTTTGTATTTAACATGCTTGAAATTCATGCTAAGTGTAACGACAAATGGGTTGACAATGATGATAAAGAAGATGATGATGACGATTTTGATGATGATTATAATTATGTAGCAAAACGTGTTTCTGTCCAAATACAATTTTGTGATACTTGCACAAAGTGTATTGCTAAAATGGTCGGTCCTGTCATACAGTGGCAATATTGGCCGGATACGGCCCGTTCCGACGGAGACGGTGTGGTGTTCATCTACGTACGTACATGTAGAACAGATTGATGCATGTGTTAAACGGTATCGTGGATACTGGTTTGAGCAAGACATCTTTATTTGCTTCGGGAGCAGCTTCATTATAAAATTTCATCCTAACTCGAACTCGACTTTCATTAAAAATAAAATTAATAGAATCATAATCGATGTTCAAATATTAAAAAGTCTTTAAAACGATACCATTATAATGCCAAACGATTATGAAATCTAGTATGACATGAAAACGATGAACTACAGACGTACTCGAAACGATGCTAAATTTTCTATGCACTGATATCAACATGTAAAGTTGTATATACGTATAATGAACAATCTAAAGTTATGTACGCATCGACCGCATCTGAATACCAATAATATTTAGAGACAAAAACACAGGAGGGATAAAGTTAGCAGACCGTACGCGACTCGATATATCGCGCGCGTTGGTCCAACGACGAGACGCAGTATTTTGGGCGGTCACAAATATCGTTCCCAGGGGGTTGGTTAACAATAAATATAAAATTCTTAATATAACATCATGCCAGTACGTTCCAGAAGAGGCAGACAGAGAAGTGTAGTACACTCTCATGTTTCACCTGTTACGTTACAGGTCTCGCACATTGAGTACAAATACAAGTTCTGATCCACTACGAAAAAGTTAGAATAAATTTTCTTTTTATTTTTAATGCTACTATTTTTTCGCCGCTTTTATCGTTCCAATGCTGGACATGGATCTCTTCTCAGAATGAGAGCCTCAGACTAAGGCCATAGTGGCCGTTAAGGCAACGCTGGCCAAGTTCGGATTGAAGCTACTACCAGTTTGTAAAATATTTTAAACCCTAGAAAGTTCTATATCAAAATCAAAATCATCATTATATCAAATCAAATATCAAACTTTTTACATTGATATATAAACATTATTTATGCTTAGTTAGTAAGATACATGCAGTGGACTTAAAAACTAATTAAATATGTATAAAGATTACGAATTACTAGAATGTAATTACACGTTCATACAAAATATCTTTTCGCCAAATCTTTCATAAAATTCTTTATTTTCTATTTATGTCCACTTCAGCCTTAACTAGTCTTATAACATGACTTATAAGGTCTTTACTGGTAGTAACAGTAGGTACCTAGCGTGAATTACGTACATCAATTTGTCTGTGTTATCTTATCTTCATCAGACATCTCTTGGGGTGGATTCTCAAGTTGAGACGGATATTTATACCACTTGAAACCCCTAATACTGTTCATCCAAACTTAGTGTGCCGTTAATAGAATTTAGAATTCTATGATACAGATGGCGCCATATTTCCAATTACCTGTAAACAAAGAAAATATAATTAAATATATCAATCTGATAATTTTGTGGAGACAAAAAGACGATGTAAGTAAATCATTGAATGAAATTAAACAACTGAAGCCATTATAGACTCAAAATACGTTAACAGTGTTATAAACGAAATAGTATGGATTACTTAGAAAACTCCTAATGTTTAAAAACGTGACATTACGCTTGTAATCCCGGATGAGGTAGGAAAGGGAGTGTAGTACACTCCCACGTTTCACCAGTTGCATTCACGTCCCACTATGGAATAGGTGGTGAGCCTATTGCCATGCACGGGGCACATATCCAGACGCCGAGTCACTACTAGAAAATCTAACAATAAGGTAGAAAAGTCTAATAGTGCTTGATGCAGAATTTGAACCCAGGATTTCTCGATTGGCAGTATCTCCGTTAATTTAAAACGAAGACTCACAACCTATTCCATAGCTTTGAGGGAATGTGTTACTCTACCCTGCCTACCTTCGTCGGGGAATACGGACGCGATGTTACGTTATTTAAACGAAACACCACATTACAAGCAGACATTGGGAAAAAACAAATCTAAAAATTCTCATCAAATCAATCTTACGACCTACTTCGACAACGTTGCAACATCAACTGACACGGAATGCAAATTTCTTACGATATTTAAAGCCGAATTCCCAGCCGCGAATATTAAGCAAGGTTGGTTGATCCATTTGCGAGCTTACCCGCCAACGACTTGATTCGTTCGCTGATTGATCTGTCCATTGCTGCGCCGATATAACTGATTCTTTCTCCTGCATTCGCTAATTTAGACCACAGTCCTTACCGGAAAGCTATCCAGCTAAATTACCTTCAATTTCTCTTGCTAATGGGAAACCGGCTCGCGGCGGCGACCACAAAGAGTACTCGCCAGTCGTAAAAATTAAGCGAGCCCGTGACAGTGTTGCCAATGTCTGTTATTGTTCGTGCTTGGGCGGGCCCGCGAGTTATGTGAGGCGTCGTGAATTTAAGGCACTCGTTGTACACGTAGCGAGTAAACGAGAAACTTAAGTTAAAATAACATAAGACTTCTCCTTCGTCAAGTCGACAGCTGATCGTGAGTGATCAGCCATCGTGGTGACAGGATTAGTGGCAATGTCCAGGGTGCGCCGGGCAGGATATGTTCGTAATTTATCAGACATAGTCGCCGTTCGGGGAGGCTCCTATCATGCACCCAACATAAGACTAATAGGAAAGTGACAAGTGTCCGAAATCGGTGCGCGTGTATGAAGGGAATGATGAATGTGGAAGGAAGCACAGCAGCTCTGTAATTATAGAGATACCCGAGAGCCCCGAAAGGGACCTGGTTAGAAGGTATTATAACAACGACTTTGACTGCCTCGTTGGTCGTGTTGGTTGCAAGTGCGACTGCCGATCGGGAGGTCCCGGGTTTGATTCCCGGGTCGAACACTACAAAATTTTCTAATTTAG
>DWDV01002512.1:0-11519 GCA_018245615.1 Mimoniades ocyalus
TATCGGAATATTACTTTATTATTATCGATCAATTATTATTTATTACCACATATAGCAGAATACCTATTTTGTTTACATGGGAATAAGTTGTAATTTATAAGTTTTGAGATAAATTATGTTGTAACTTGTAAGTTGGGCGATATACCAATACGCTTGTTATAAGTTAAGCTATATAAACCGAAAGGGTTGTCAATATGATCTACTTTTTACTAGCAGGTACTCATTAATTAGACTGCTGTTTTTTCAAGCGGATTCTGTTCGAACTTTAACATTTTTCATAAACATTTTACAAGCAAGTGTTAACAGTTTCATTATCCTATTTACTTTTATATGTTATATACTCGTATTTTTAGTTCGACTGAAATTATATGTGTGTCTAGGATGAATTTGTGATTATTCGTCGTTCAACAACCAATTAAATTTCGGGAAATTCCCGATGGGCAATTTACTAACGCGTTATCTTTAAGCTGCTTTGTCACGGACCTGGGATAATGAATAGATGTGGTCGATTCAAAATAATTGCGTCCGACTAAAGGTTAGGCGTGATTCATAATGGAAAGTGTCTGAATAATGTACTAAATATTATTATTGCTATTATATGACCACTCTAGGTTTCTAACGGATTAGGGATAGACATTTGGCACTGGGTACTCTGCCTATCCCATACATTTAAAACAAATAAAAAATATGTATGTAAATCTAACCCTAAATGAATACTTTGTTTCATTTATATCATTCGAAATTAGAACGGAAACAACAAAATGTATTTTCAATGAACTCAAAGTTCCCGTTTTTATGCGAATTCATGATTTAAAAAGTTCTTTTTGGATTAAACAACTTAGCGTACAATATGAATATACATACATATGAGCATCATAACATCACATGGAATATAAAATATTTTCAGTGAACTAATTCACTACCAACTTATAATCAATAATAAACAAATCACAAATAGAATCATGCCTGTTATGAATGTTAAAATTTTGAGATCAATTAAGCAGCAACAATAACAAAGGATAGTCATTAAAATAGATTTATTAATGAAACAAAACAGATTGCAGACGTACCTACTGCTAACGAACGAGTAGATGCCGTTGAACAAAAAAACTCAATGCGTGCTGTTTCCGTGTAAGGTGGGGGACAGAGATTTCATAATTACAGTTACAAGAGCCAGTGGAAGTGTTTTTTAAGTTTATCGTGTAATATGTGTATTCATTGTTACATACTAAGGACTTCGTTTCACTGTCTTTAACATAATAATGCTTTTTTTTTATTAACCTATGCTGCATGCTTTTTTTTACTAACCTAAAATATGGATTAATGTTATCTGAAATAAATATTATTATTATTATTATTTAATTTTAATATTATCAGTATTATTTTTGCTAGTACTGGTTCGGAGTTTGAAATTTATGACCGATGTATGGCTATAGACTCACCACCTATTCCAATGTGGCAGTTGATTATAGCTGGTGAATTGTTGGAGTGTACTAACTGCTCCGCCTAATTTTTCCGGAGTTACAGGCTTGATGTTACGTATTAAAAAATAAAGATGATATACGAGTATTTTCGTGACCTCAATGGTAGATAATTAGATAAATTATATATTTTCGTCTTCTCAATGGCAGATAATTACGTAAATTATTGTGTAGGTATTGGGAAAAGTAATCCACATGGCTACGCCTACCAAAATGTCTCGTCACTGAAATAAGGAACAATTTATTTCTAGGCAAAACCTACATATCGCTCACTGGTATATTTGTATCGTTCTAAATTTTAAATCAGTGGAGAAATATAAGTGTTAACGATGATAATGATAATAATACGTGAACAGTCGACGATGTTACTGTTTTCTGTTTACCTTCGTGCAGTATACTAGTAGCTATTAAATGATCAACACCGGAGCTGTGAACGTGTCTCTAGGCGGGCGGCGCCGCGGATGTCGATCGGACGCCTAATTTCAGTCTCAATAATCGAACTCGCGCAGGGAATCACAACATGATCTTTGTGGGAACTGTGTGTTGTTCTGTCGATACTAAATTTGTTAAACATTAATAGTGTCCAAGTACTTTAAATACATTGACAATTTTTCACTCTGCACTATACTACGATCAGCCGTTCGTCAGAGGATAGAGTTTGGAACCCCTTACACACGTACATATCTTTACATGGATATAGACAACATATTGTTAAATTTTCATTAACGTAACATACTCGTAGATTTGGAAACTGTAGCGTAGCACTAAGTTCAATTAACATCAAATAAAGCAGACTGCGCGTAGCGAATAATGTATAAATTTAGATCTGAACGGTCTACAATTGTTCAATACTGCGTATAAAATTTTCGTCTAATGTGACTACGAACTATAAATACGTTCAGACAACGCCTACGTACGCACTGGCGTAGCAGCCGTAACATTTTCAATATCGATGGCTACGTAAAGTGAAACTTATTACAAAATAAACTTAGATTTATATTCTCAAAACGTGCGACATTAAACAAGACTTCATAAACAACGACTGTGTAATATATTTAGTATTTAGCTCGAACTGCTTGCATATTTCTTTGAACCAGGAAACTCAGAAGAAAATCCTGATTTGCTAATTGGCTTCAGAGGATAAGAAGTCGTTAATAACGTTTTGGGTTTATTCAACTGGCACAAAACCCAACCAACAGAGAAGCACACTTTGTATAAATATGTTTATTCCGTTGGATATTGATGTTTTACGCGCCGTCGGTTCACTTTATGGTAACGAAGTATATACGTCGTAAGTATGAGAGGCCGTATGTATGAAATATAATCGTCCGCTATATTTGCCTTGCCTTTCTGTCGCACACAATTACGCTTGACGACAAGAATATGAGGTAAGCTCTTTTTCGAACGAATAACTTTAGTGATTTCACAATAAAGGCGAAAGCAATAAAGCTATTATTATATTAGGCATTTAAATATAAATAACTTTGTATTTTGCAAACTAATATCTAGACATAGTTTCAACTATATTTCTTATATAAATGTTGATTTATCATAATATTCAACCCTTTTATTGTTCCACTGTAAAACGTATCTCATACACGAGGTTCACCAATTAGAAAGATAAGGGTTTAGACCATAAGGGATTTGTCCAAGTTTCGATAACTGGACAAAACTTAAATTAATTCGCAAAGTGTACAACAAGAAGTGCAACTGTGTAAAATCGTATCGTATTTTGTAAATATTTGTACCTAATTTATTACGAATAAATGATGTACTAGCTTGATTCACATATTTTGTTCCAGATAGCCCGACTATTTTCAGACCTATAGGAGCTCCTTCACAGTCACAGTGATATATGATAATTCAGGTTTATTTTTGCTTATTATACAACTTGTAAATATTTCTAAAATTATGTGTGTCTCACCACATTTCGTGGCTAATATTTATAACGTAACATCACGCCTGTAATACCCGGCTAGGTAGGCAGGGCAGGGGAAAAGGGGGTGAGCATATTGACATATACAAATCCAGATTCCATACTAACTAGTCTATTAGAAAATCTAAGATAAAAAAATCGATAGTCGTGCTCACAGCCACTTGACCAACTTGACCAACTTAATCAACCAACCAACTTAAATACTTCATAAAAAAAATTACATATGTAGGTACTTAAAATTAATACTATAACAACAATCTTTATAATATTACCTCTATGAAATAATCGCCACATAAATATTTCGCAAAGATATTTTACTCTTAAATATTCATATATAACTAGACTGAAATGTTACTGAAGTAATCCCAGTCTCCAAGAAATAGCTTTACATAACAAACCTATTAACACGGCAACATTCTGTACATATTTAACTCGCTTAATTAGCTCCATTGAACCAGCTTTTTATTGTACACAAACCAACGAAGTACGCGGGGTCTGCTACTCCGTAAGTGACTTAGCGTAAATATAATAATAATAACGTAAAAACGTAGCTATCCGCTTAAAGAACGGTGTGTATTTATTAGGATGCAAATATGAAATCTATTAAAAGAATTTGATTTTATTCTTCAACTATATCTAGAGTCTAATGAAACATAAAATATGTATATACATATTTTGTTTAAAGAATACTTTTAATCGAGGGTAAATTACATTGAAAAATTCATATCAACTTATGGGGTCAACCATATCAAGTTAAATATCTGAAAAGATTTCACTCACTATAAGATGACTACAACTTACTATCAATCCAACGCAATCTTATTTCTTGTGTCACTGTAAAATACATATTATGGTTTTAAAGTAATACAACATATAAAAAAAATTGTCTGATTACTACGAGGAACAAACCTTTTTTAATAATGATACAAAAACGCGTATATCCAAACAAAAGATAATATAGCACCATTTACTTTTTATCAAACGCTCCTAATTACAGTTAACGGACTTCTACGTTTCGCAATTTTAACATATTGTATACAGATAGCGTTTAAGACCGAACTTAGCTAAAAGACTTTAACCATGTAACTGCTGAACAAAAATGTACTCTCTATACGAGGGATTTGGACCGCGACCAAGTCACTACTTCCCCGACTGTTTTGTAGGTTACACGTGGATCGTGTGTTTGTGTGTGAATGTACAATTTCCATAAATATCTCACACTGCTGTATGTCCATTGCTTACATTTCCGATATTTTCCTCTATTTGTATACCAGGTTACCAAAACGTATTAAAAATCGTATGTAGAAGAACGTTGTCTACCTCCTCGGTCGAGTGCTCACAATCGCGACTGCCTATCGAGAGTTCTGAGGTTCGATTCCCGGGTCGGATAATGTTGGATTTTTCTAAATTTCAATTTGTAGTAGTGATTCGGAGTATGGAATAGAACAAACGCGTCAAGTCTGTAAGAATGATGAGAAAGAAATAAAGAAGAAACTATATAATAATAATATCACTGACAGCCTCCACGCTTTCCATTGCTTAGATTAATAATGTACAAATTAATAATTGTTTCAAATTGAGATTATAATGTTTAATAAAGTTCATATTATGACCTTTAATAAAGCTTCTTAAATAGGAAGTACTAAACCAAATTTCAATTTATTTAATGGATACAAAACAGAAACCCAGCAAGACTGATCAGAAAATATAAATAATATTCTGTTTAGAACTTTAGACCATATTATCAAAACATATATTCAACGTAAGTTTAATGCTTTTTTTTATATAATTATACATACATATGTATTTGGTTGTTGCTTTATAAAGTTATACGGGTTTTGTTTTCAAAAGAAATTTTCAAAAGAATGTATCGGATAAAAAAATCTCTCTTCCTAACAATACCTACCTTTCAATACAAAATGTACGTTGTATAGTCGAGTTTCTCATTCATTAAGTTATTGATCTCGGAGAAAAATAAGTTAGAAATGATAATGCAAATATCATCTCACTGAAAACACACTGCACAGTCGGAAAAAAACTCTTCCCCGGGCTAGAGAGATATGTAACTAAAAAGGAAAAAATTACAGTAGGTACGAAGTCTCAGGTATGAATGACCGTAAACTTCGAAAGCAAAATAACAACTTATGCGTTTCTGCACTTCTCTGCAAACATCTATAATGTACTTATATCAAAAGTTTTTCCCCGCATTTTATTCACAATACGAATGTTAGGGGTGAGAACTTTTCCTCGTATTTGTGTTCGAATAATGACCAACAGACCCATCGCTGACTCGACTCTCTAATCCCTAGTGGATTCGAATGAGACCTTCTCATAAATCTGTACGATTAGTACATTCATAAAGTGTTTACAATGTGAGTAACAGTGTCATTTATAAAGTCAATATACGAATATGACAGTTTTGTAATAATTTCAGCGTAGATGGTTTTAGGTTAGGTTTCTTATATGTTGTATAATATTTATACTTGATATAGCATAAATACTTTGATATAATATAATTAGTAGAAATTGAATTTGATACGTGAAATTCAAAAATGTACTACCTAATAAAAAAAACATTTATTTAATTATTATTCATTAATAACCCTTATCAGTAGTATAGCTACAAATAGCAGATACTAATACAATTCCAAATCAAATGGATGTTACAAAAGAATAAGCATAAAAGATACTAAGACACGCGACAGTGACGGGCGGTCACCTAGACGACCGCTTGGAGGCGGCGCCGCTCGTTAGATTCGCTGAACAGAAATGACGAGTTGGAGTTTAACCTAGCTACCAAGCCGGTCGAAGTAATAAGCATGATTTCAAATAAATATTTAAGTAGAAAATAACTTATAAACGATTTCCATTCGCTCCGTGTCGAATAGTAGTGAAGTTTTCTTAGCAATGTGTATAATTTCCCTGTTGGTCGCTTGTAAGTAACAATAGTTTGGATTAAAACAAGCGGGACGTAATATAGTGCTAATTGAGGTGTATAATTGCAAATCGCACCACCTGTTAAGTGTAGAAAGTTTTCAAGAACAGTAGGGCGGGAAAGTGAGGCACGAGGCGAATGGGCGGGCGCTGCAGTCTCGCTTGCACACGGTGCACCACCCCCTTAGTGAAATGCATCGCAGTTGCAGTCCGCGTCGACGTGCCGCCGCAGCCACTCGCCCGCTGCGCTACTTGTACCCCTCGGGCACATTACGCGACCTGTAACAAGTTACCAGGATACTAGGCCCGCCGAGGAGGTAAGTCGCCCTTACATTTCTATCACCGATGTGCTCGCACCTACCACGACTCCTTATCTCTATCCTTTTCATCCCGGCATGCCGTTACCGCGGTTTTCCCTTTTATCGTCGGAATGTGGGAAAGCGGGTTTTGGTGTCCCAACTCTCTCTTTCAATTGTAACCACTTCATGGTCATTGAGAGCGGTCTAATGAGGATAGAATTTAATATATAATATGAAGTTCGCAAACACTGAAGTGTATAATAATGTCGAGTGTATTTTTGTAGTTTTAAATTTTTATAAAATAAAACGATTATATGGAGCTGCTGTAACTAACGTTTAGGCGCAATCCCGGATGTTACGTAAAAATATATAGAGATCTACATCCTGCGTAGTAATATGTGAATGTCATAAGTGTTTTATTATTAGATTTAATAAACAAATGTACAAATAAACTTTGTTCATTTCGCAATTTTAAATAATTATTATTTTATTTAAATGAAGTCACTTAATAATTTAAATAGAAGCAAATTCAGCTTCAACTTATTATGCATAAAATTTTTCTTTAACTTTACGAGTATATATAAATTCTTTCCAATTAAGAGTTCAAAGTTTATATTGTATTAAATATACGTTAAGCCTTCGCATATTACTTTCAGGCGATATGCGATAACATCTTAATTGACTTATCAAACATGTAAATAAATGAAAAAAGTTGTATCAAATATGTAACTTATACAGATCAAGATAAAAACCTTGCTTACATATTTTAAAAGTGGTATCCTGTAAGCAATAATTCGTTATAAAGCTCGTAGCTGTTGAAACAGGACAACAAGTTGTACAGTTATGGAATTTAAATTTAATGCTGTTTATAAAAATCACAACCGATTTGGCCGACAAATCGTCGGATAATCTCGTCGAGTCAATGCCAAATTGTACCAGGCGAACAGAAATCGAGAGAGAAGTCCGTTACAGGCGTGTGACGCGCTTGACGACGAGAGGGTGGGGGGAGGACAGCTTCAGGCCCCGCCGCCCCACGCAGCACCCGCCTACGCACCCATACTCCTAACCTAACCACCGCACACAGGCCCAACGAAAATCAGTTTTTCTCATAGCCGTCGATAGTTTAAAATTAAATGTCATTCTGGCTGCGGTTAACACTTAATTCGAACAATGCATAATGTTATTACTTCGCAATTTAATTCATTATAATATATCCTGATGCGATTGTTCTCATCGCTTCAGATGATAATGATGGAGCTTTTAATGAAATTGATATTCAAAGCCGATAAAAATATGCCATTTGACTTTGCGCTAATTAATTGATGCGCAGACGTTTTATACAGCAATCATCGGTTAATAAAAATACATTGTCGTTTATAATACACCTTACCCTTAATATATGTATAATGAGTTTGTACAAAATTTAAGGGAAATACATAATTTCACTATAATATTAATACCATCAAAATTGCATTTCACAGGTATTAGTTATTCCTTTTATAAAAATACTACGTTAAAAACGTAATATTAAGTTAATATTAATTTCTAAATTGCAAGAAAACTTAATTCACGTCGCTTAATAGTGAAAAAAATACATACGAATATATACATATATTGGAAAATATATTACATGTCAATTGTGGCGATAGAAATTGTAAGCAACGAAAAGAATAATATCTATAAACGGTATATTACGTGATGTTATACGCAGACTGAATAAAAGGTAGATACAATAGAGTTATTTAAAAACTCCAACCACGTTGCCCGATGCCCGACGCCCGATGCACAACTTGGCTCAGGCTCAAACCAGTCCTACGAAGTTCCATCGAAATTTAGGGAAGTCATCGAATATACTTACTTAATTTATTTCTCAGAGAATTTTAATATAAACGAGACACAAAATATTTTGATCGTCATATATATTTGAATTTACTAATGACAAATATTGATGATCTAATAGGTACCTAATCGGTAGGTAGTACCTACGTACGTATCTGAAACATTAGTATTTCTCGCGGACCGACGGCGGTCGACTTTTTCCACCAAAACGCACAAGGTTTGTTAATATTTATTGAAGACTACAGTAGTCTTCAATAATATTAAATTAAATTTTATTACTTACTGATGTAGATCGGGAACATGAACTTATATTTTTACATCGCACATTTTGTCCTTTTACAAAATGTATAATAACAATCTAAATTATTTTTAAAACATTCTTTATTCACTGCCTCGTTGGTAGTGTCGGTTGCAAGCGCGAATGCTGGTCGGGAGGTCCTGGTTTCTAATCCCGGGTCGGGCACCGTTGGATTTTTCTAACTTAGCATTTCTAACAATGGCTCGGAGTCTGGATATGTGCCCGGTGTATGGCAATAGGTGTATGGCACCTATTCCATAGTGGGACGTAAACGTAACTGGTGAATTGTGGGAATGTATTACACACCTCTGTCTACCTCTTCGGGGATTGCAAGCGTGATGTTACGTTTCTTTATTGTCATAGAAAGCACAGTCGCTTATACGTTTTGTTTAAAATTGCTTATAGTTCTTTTTTTTATAATTTTAAACAAATAAATCCACTTGTATATATTTTATTTTTAACTATTTTAAAGGTTCCTTTCCGTTTTTTTTGTTTTTTACTTCTAATACCGACCATAATTTCTCCCCCTAAGGGTTGACCAGTAGAGAATGCCACTGGACACTAAGATTGCCTATTTTAAAATGAACAATAAAGTGTAAACAAATAAAATGTTACTCACTGTCTTAGAAGGTTTATTATAAAAAGTAATACATTTAATGTTTCCGATATACTTCATTTATTAACATAACCCTGTTTGCGACGCTACCCTTTTGACACAATAATAATTTCCGTCGGGCGGATAACGGTTTAATTCGCCGTACTTAGTTTATGCTATATTTTATTTCAGTTTTAATAAACATGATTCATGATTTCAGAGTGTAAAGTAGGGTTGCAACAAATGTAAAGTATCCCATTTTACATTTATTGAACCCCTTCTATTTCATGTTTTCATTCGCATTGGTTTTCTTATGCCTACCATGAAACTACAAACATTTGAGATACAAACAATTTGAGACACCTATATGCAAATCTCTCTTACGACGTTACTCACAGGGTACGCACAAAATTCAATTTATTGGACAGGCATCGCACACTTTAATCCTTTTAATTTCTTAAAAGTATATGTTTAAAAGTTAAACTACTCTACATTGATGCGGAATAATGTTGAGAATGACTAAGCGGCACTGAAAACGAATTTAGCTCACCACAGCAAAATAGCCATAACCCTTCTGTATAATAAGTGGATATCAAATAAAAACAATGGTAAATAGTTAAGAATACTGGTCATTACCGTAGGTAGGTACTACAAGTTTCTGAATATGCAGAAAGTATTAAATTCCATATATTTATATACCTAATTACAGAACTGACGTACTTTCATAGTCTACACTGATAACACATGTTATTTCTAAGTGAAGAGAGTAGCAAACCAGTAGCCAGCAGTTACAGGTGGCCGCTACCACCCGTGAACTAAAGACAGTTGAACTTCAATCAGGGCAGTCTAATCTCAGTCAAGACAATCGGGGTTGATGTTAATGGGTCTATTTACTTCATTATTAATACTTATATAGTGTTGTTACTATAACAGGATTGCCTTGTATTAACATTAACAGTAACAGTATTGCAAGTATATTTAATGAACGTTTGTTATACACGGAATGATTTCTGAATTAATTTTAACAGTTTTAGAAAGCTAAAACTGTTACAATTAATTCTGAAATCACTCCGTTCTCAATTCTACATGTAGCTGCATGTACAAGTTAGGAAAAAGTTTGACTAGGGCCAAAGCGCTGGTTACTGCAGCACTTACATAGCTTTTAGTATTGAATTCGAACTATCTCTGCGCTATAGGAACGAGAGTAAAATTCGGTTAACCTGTGGTAACTTTGGCCCTCCGCGCGGCCGATAACTGCGACGAAACTTACACCCACTAAACAGCTATCTGATTTATGAAGCTTATTTAAAGTACGCTTGGTTTTAAATTATGTATTCAGGCGTATACATCCCGGGTATTTAATGGTTTTTAGTGCATTTTATAAATAAGCGCTTCACAAATATGTTGGACTAGAGTGAAGAACACTATACGTACCTTGTTACTTAAATGATAGTTAATGCTTAATATTTCACCCAAGTTGCATTTATATGTTTTAATAACTATACTATTTACATTTTTATTAATATTTCTTTGCCCATTTTTCACTTTATATCTCTTTCAAATTGACCCCATTTAATGCCATCCTATTACAAAACTTCGCGCATTACAAAGTAAATCTACGACTGCCTCAAGGGCGAAAGTTTTGTGATTTTTTGTCAACGAGCCAGCGATTTCATTTATTATTGTAATGACAATCAATTGTACTTACACAAATAACTTTAAATAACTGAACACCAAACTCGGAGTAACTTGCACTTTGCTTTATTTAAGTATTTATATTCTTCTATTAATATTAAATATTGACACTGTAACTATTACAGAAAGAAACTATAACTACTACTACTACTAACCAAACAGATAATTTACAGTCGCATCTGCCATTATAAATAATATTTTATTATCACGGTGGATATATCGTCAGGGGTAGGTAGAGATCATTTTGTAATTTAAAATAAACTATTAACTGATTTAGTTTTTACACGATTGTAAGTTTGAAGTATTAAATATATCAATGAAATTATTTACTGCCTCGTTGGTCGTGTTGGTTGCAAGTGCGACTGCCGAACGGGGATTTTCTAATTTAGATTTTCTAGTAGTGGCTCGGAGTCTGGATATGTGCCCGGTATATGGCAATAGG
>DWDV01002513.1:0-11518 GCA_018245615.1 Mimoniades ocyalus
ACAAATATTTATTCTGAGTGGGAATCGAACCCACGACCCGCGGCGCAACAGTCAGGTTCACTAACCACTGCACCAACCTATATATATTTTATATAGTTACAGCATATAATGTACCCGATTTTATGGCTCCGTACATTCCTTTTTTAGTTTCCTCTCTCTTCTGTTCCTAATCAGTAGTCCCTGAAAATGCCTGAAAAATTCCACGACACATCGTACAATACTTGAATGTTAAAATAACGTTAAACTTTCACATGTTACAATGTACTTCGGCTTTTAAATTATTCTGTGTGTGTTTTATTCGGCAATTTAGGAATGTCTGCATTCCAATCAGAGAACTTGCTACCTCGCCTTCCGTGTGGATCAGCTTTTCGGTTTTCAAAGGTTCCAAAGTTAAATTTAGCCTCGGGCTGTTTCTTGATACAGTCAGAATCATAAGACCCTCGTATAGCGCTTTCAATACCTGTATGCGTGAAAATAATTAACGGATAGAATGAAAAAGAAAGAATTAGAAACAGAAGAATGTTAGAAAAAAATATTTATTAAACATTATCTAATCTAAATATATTTTTTACTAATTTATATACCTGTTTAACTCGCGTATGTTCTTTACGAATAGCCCGAACTGTTTCAGACCTCTGCGAAATCCTTCTTCATAGACTTGCCGGTCTCGGTGGCGTCGCGACTAAAACCTTACATAATTTTGTAATGTTCAAATACTCACAAAATGTTTTTTGTAAATAAATCCTGACTATTGTCTCTCATTAATCATAACGAGAAAAACTAGAAATATTGTACGAAAAATCACAATTTTTGGTATGTTTTCATTTAAAAAAATCTGCTGAATAAAACATATACAATAGAACATGAATAAATTAAAAAACAACATAAATCAATAAATATTCGTTTTAACCATTTATAACAGGAAAAATTTTAAAAGATAAATATTAATTTATGCGTGTGACTGTACAAGATTTCCAATTTGAAGTTTTTTAGACAGCCGTAGCGATTTTCAGAATTATCTTCTACGCTTTGACGGACTCGTGAAAATTTGTTTATCTTTCAAAGGCTTCAAGAGTTCGGGAGTTGATTTGTTCGGAACCGCGTCAATTATGAAATGTTTAATGTTAATTTCAATAATGTAAAGCTGCGAATATAGACTCTTTAATCATTGTTACGTGTACATCGTTTTGATTGAACGCTGTCATATCTGTTAATAATATAATGTATTTTTAAGCGCTGAAGACGAAATTTGTATCCAATATCATATTCCTAGAGCTAGAAGTCTCCGAAATCGGTGAGAATGTATGAAGAGAGTTATGTACGTAGAAGAAGCACGTCGGGTCTGATGATAAAGACATTCGGCACTCTAAGAGATGTACAAATACCAGTTGAAATATCAAATACTGATAAATACATTTATTTTGTAACGCACATATATGTATTTAAGTTATGGTAACAACGCTGAAAAGACAACTTTATTAGGCCATTTAAAATAAATAGTTCAGTAAAGTCGGTTTTATTCTCAATGGTGTTCATACAAATATTTTAACAAAATCAAAGCAAGAGAGCAAGGTAGGCAGCAGTCAGCGGAGTTGAGTGTCATTGTTTAGAGATCTCAGAACGTCGGGAGTCAATATGCGGAACATTTCCTATTACACGCCCGCTTCTTCTCGAAACCAGTGGATCTTCATAGAGTTGTAGTACCAGCGTCTTAAAATATATCAACCGTTCGTAACACAAACGTACAAAAATAATGAGGTATATATTATGCTTACGTGATGTGTTTTTAAATGTTCACACAGTTGCTTATAAAGATAAAATTCCAACGAACGATTCTCCTTTCCTTTAAAATAACAGTACTGTAAAATTACTCTCTTCAAAATTATATAATTTTAACATTTTGCACTTACCTTTGCGTCCATTAACTACGGATACGACATAAAGAGGCTAGGACAAGAGTTAGGCTGTAAGTTCATTCAAATGTCACTTTATTAGAATATAGGATTTGTAGAATATAGGGTTTAGTAGAATATAGGGTTTAGTAGAATATAGGATTTAGAATATAGGATTAGTAATTTGAGAAAAACATTTTGATGTATAAAATAAACATGCCTTACTCCCTGTTGCTTTACTTATTACTTATTATTACGTGTTAATACTTACTCCCTATTACTATTAATCCAAACTATGCGTTAGCATAGTTATAATTTCACAAATCACAACGCGAAAAGATTCTAAGTAAGTTCTTTCAAAAATACATTTTTTGAAATTAAAGGTTTTAGCAACTCTATATGTATCCTCGTATATTTTTATTCCAACACAATTTGTAATGGAAGCGACACGCGGAGACAAGAGAGCAGGGGTGAGGTCGGGCCGAAATTACTTGCAAATTCCATTTACGGACTTGGCGGCCAGACGGCGGTTTAAAGTGCTGCTTGCCACGACACTCTGCTGCGTACGGTACGTACGCTTTTTCTGGTGGACATAATAAATGAAAATGCTTTTTACTCAAACATTATTCTAATTTCTTTGCCGATTGACTATTTTTATCGTTGGCCAGCAACCAAAACTATACGATATGAAGAATCCAATAGCAAAATAAAGCATATTTTACCGCTTCGATAAAAATAAATAAATCTAGTTGCTTGTTTTCGAAGTACATTTTTAATTTTTTTTTTACCATTTTCTATTTTTCCATCGCTGGCCAGCTATAAAGATAATACGATTCAAAGAATTTAATAGCAAAATAAATCTTATATAAATACACGGTTTTTATTATTATTTATTAACACTAAGTAAGTTACAATGTAAGTAATATTTATTTATCCAACGTACAGTAACCAGTAAAGTAAATCTTCAATGCTTACGGTCTCACATTTGAAATAAAACAACTAACAAAAACACACAAATTATGCCTCTATAGTCTTAAAAAAAACAAATAAGACAACAGGGGGAGAGAAATGAGTAGAAAATTAACTGCGGCGACCTTCGTCACGTAACAAACTGAAAAGTTTTAATGTATTCATAACTAACACACTGCGGTCAGTCGGAACATAATTACAAGTTTTGTTATCAATGTTTGCGCCATGATTACCAATGGCGACGGGACCCGGTCCGACACCGGACCGGACGGCGATTGGTATGTAAGTAACGAAACGTAACCGCGAACTTAGCTCATTACCAGCGCTACGGCAACGGAATGACAATGGGCGAATTTTTCACTTCATTCAAACTCATTTCGGTCGTGGCTTGTTAGGTGATGTTTTATTAGGCGTGAGCGGATATATCGAAACCGTTTTGTGTTTAACACCATATCAAATTTAGCATTGCATTAATTTTATCTGTATCTATATTTACAGTATTATTAATACTGTAACATAATAATTAATACTCTATCATTATTATTAATACTGTATCATTATTAATACTCTATCATTATTATTAATACTGTATCATTATTAATACTCTATCATTATTATTAATACTGTAACATTATTAATAATCTATCATTATTATTTATTAATAATGTTACAGTATGTTACAGTATTCCGTAACATTATTAATACTCTATCATTATTATTAATACTTATTATATATAATATATATATTAATATATATATTTATTTTTAATGCTGTTGTTATTATATCCCCACGCCAAGTTACTTACTGGATAAGCAGATAGCATCGATCTGTGAATATATCTAAGCTTACACACCTTACATACTTCTTATAGAATCATCTTTGTGTTCATCCGCATAACGGCTTCGGAGACTTCTCATTTCCCAATTAGATGGGATAAGACTTTTACAATTTTATTATGCCATGGGCTTCTTCAGAAAAGGCGTAAACGGTGTCGTTCAGGGCTGACAATGCGTTAGTGACGCGTCTTGTATTGCAAATGTCCAAAGACAGTAGTGACTATTTACCTTCAGGTCATCTTATGCAATAAAATATACCAAAAGAATATATAGATAGTCAATAATTGTAACACATTATCGTCTTCAAGCAATTTTCGTATTACATTTCGCATTACACACAACGAGAGCCCATAAAATCGTCTTTCCCCCATCTCTGTACAATCTATAAAACCTTTGAATAAACATTTACCTTCCTCGCCCTTAAGCAATCGTAAAAGGGATCTAAGAACTTCGTCCTAAACTTATTTAAACTTTTACCCTGCGAAATCCTTTCCGAGTTGTTTAAATGCAGAATAGAATATGTATTAGAGTATGGGACGAGTTGGGGGAACGTGATCTGCCGGTAAATAAATGCCAAGTGGGTCCTCTAAGTGTGCGAACTCCGTAATGACAGCGTTTCTGGATTCGCATAGGTTAAGAGATAGTTTCCCCATTAACAATATAAAGAATTCTTCCATTTTCTTCATACTTTTTCTCCATTAGGACTCGAGTTTTTATATAAACTTAATGGGTAACAAATATTTTACAGAGCTGTTTTTCTTAATTTCGTCTGACGACTTAGGTGAGTGTCAACCTTCAATTAGGCTAACATAACATTACCCTTGTATTTCCCGGAAGGAAAGGAAGAGCAGTGCAAAAATGCCGCTTTTCACCAGTTATGCGTGTTATGGTTTAAAAAGGTAAGCCTATATACACCGGGCAAAAATGCAGACTGTGGATTATTACTTGGAATTTCTAGTTAGAAAAACTCGAAAGTACTATGTTCGATCCGTGAGTCCAACCCAGAATCCCTTGCTCAGCAACCACGCTTACAACCACTAATCCAAAGAGACAGTTAAATTGACTATTGCTACAGAATGACGAAACATTATAATGTAAATGTTTATTTCTATGTGTATTCATTACCGCTATTAAATGCTCCAAGGCGTGTGAACTCTGTAGAACTTCATAAGTGTGGGTAACGTAGTCTATCTCATTAAGAGAAGCGATCGGTACTCAAAAGCAGAATGATTAAAGGGTTTAATGATGATGATGGATTATATATACGAAAAGTGAACAATCTTGCCTTTCGAGCTGAGGATTAACGGTTTGAGTTCCGTCTAGGACAAATATTTATATCATCAGTACTAATATTTGTTCTGTATCTGGCTATCAAAGTTTTCTATATACACTTGTATATATAGGTGTGTTTGATAATTTTGTGAGTAGTTTAATAAAAACTGATCATTTATTAGTTCTTCTATTAAGTTTGTTACATACCAAATATTATTCGTTAGTTATATGTAAAACATATATTCGGATAAACAACTTAGTCTTGAGAGTAGCAAAATACCTGAGAATATTTCAGGTACAGTACCAGGTACAGGTACCCTACAGTATTTGTAGTCACAATTTGGCACACTTTGGGCAAAAAATACTTCCTGTACAGCAGCAGGGACCGAAGCCTCTGAGAGACTATTTAATATTATTCAAGATCACAAGGATATATACATATATGTACACAAAATGTACATTACAATTTCAAATAGATTTTAAACGCCTGTAATCCCCGAAGAGGTAGGCAGGGGAATGTAGAACACTCCCACGTTCCACAAGTTACGTTTACGTCTCACTATGGAATAGGTGGTGAGCCAATAGATTTTAATAAAAGAAATACGTACATACATATTATTTGTTACTTGTTTAATATTTTTTACTTATTTAATATTTGTTACTTGTTTAATATTTGTTACTTGTTTAATATTGATTACTTGTATACAATTTGTTACTTGTTTTATATTTGTTACTTGTTTTATATTTGTTACTTGTTTAATATTTGTTACTTGTTTAATATTTGTTTCTTATTTAATATTTGTTACTTGTTTAATATTTGTTACTTGTTTAATATTTGTTACTTGTTTAATATTTGTTACTTGTTTAATATTCGTTACTTGTTTAATATTTGTTACTTGTTTAATATTTGTTACATATTTAATATTTGTTACTTTTTTTATATTGTTACTCGTTTAATATTTGTTACTTACCATAAGAACAGAGTCCAAACGGGTACGAAGAGAAACACAAAATTCAAGTCCATTAAGCCACCATGCTGGTTTTCACCTCCCTTCCCTATAGTAAATTCACGCTTATTCCCTTTAATTTACAGTCTGACGCTGCCAGAGTATATTACATCTATACTCACCTCCCTACTTGTAAAAGACAATTTGATGGCGTCTCATCCACATTCCAAGTTCCTTGACACAAATTACAAAGGTGTAATTTGATCTTCACCAACTTCGCTAATTTTATTTTTCCCTTGAATTAATTTAAAAATTCCTGCCTGCGATCCTGGCAGTTATCGAACTCGGGACGTCGGAAACTTTCAGTACTATTGTAATATTAGCGAAGTCATTTCAAGAAATTCTGACGTTAGAGCAAAGAATTGCGCACCGTGTTAACTCCAAAACGTTGTATGTGAAACTTTCCTGATCAGAATTAAGTGCTGTAACCTATAGTGAAACAGCGTGAATATTTTATGTATTAAAATTTTATAATATTAAGAAAGAGTTTAATGTAACATTACATCTGTAATCCCCGAAAAGAAGAAGTAGACAGAGAAGGGTAGTTTCCACACATCACCAGTTACGTTTTTGTACCACTATAGAATAGGGGATGAGACTGATGCCACAGACCGGGCACTAACTCAAACTATAAACCACTACTGCAAATTTTAACTAGAAATCCTAATTAGATGAATCAAATAGTACCCGACCCGGGATTGAACCCAGGGCACCTCGATCAGCAGTCGCGCTTGCAACCATTCGACTAACTAAGCAGTCAATTCAGAAAGTATTTAAAATGTTCGAATTTTAAAATTTAGATTTTAGAATTTTAAATTTAGCGTCCGTTGTCGCGTGTACACACGAGCGTTACGTAGCAGTAATACAAAACAATATCGTAAACGTACGGCGTCGTTGAGAATCAAAGCTATAAAGTGTACGTTCGGCAGCGAATCGGTGAACGTGTCGCGGAGCCCCGAGACTGCAAGAAGGCTTTAGGAGAAGCGACGTGCGACAAAGTTTTTATTTCCCCCGGGACGCACCGATCGTGGTGTCGCCCAGGTGCTCCCCGCACCGATGGAAACCTATATTATTTGTTTGAACAAAACTTTCTGGTCTCGCGTGAGATAAGTAAATTATGTTTGTGTCCCGAACACAGCTTCGTATTCAATGTTTTGTGCCTCTATTGAACTTGAAAATATTATTATACATAAAACTATATAACTATATAAGTATTGTCTGAGCAGCGATAGCAATAGGTTTGAATTGCAGCAACCCACTCTGAGCG
Source organism: Mimoniades ocyalus (assembly GCA_018245615.1). NCBI lineage: Eukaryota > Metazoa > Arthropoda > Insecta > Lepidoptera > Hesperiidae > Mimoniades > Mimoniades ocyalus. Next base: position 7,245 of record DWDV01002513.1, read on the forward strand.
TGCCGGCTTCGAATCCTGACGCGCACATGTTTATAAAAATTATTTACGATTTAAGAATCAATATCACATGTTATAAAGGAGAAGGAAAACATCGTAAGGATACCTGTTAAACCCCCCCCCCCCCACCTTCTCCCTCCCCCATAATGATCTTTAAGGTGTATGAAAACAGTGAAAACAATGTGTGAAAATACGACCTTAATTTACACTGAAAGCATAAAATGATGATAAAATTGTTGTATTAATCCTAAATAATAAAAAACATGTAACATATTATAATGTATTTCAGTATAACTGCGGTTATTTATAACGACCTCACAGTTTTCGTAATCCAGAAAGTAAAAGTAAGTCAGACATTTCGAGAACAAAAAGAAAACGCGAAATCGTCTCCATACATTACCTATATTAAATTGGGCAAAGTTGGGTATTAGCGATTCCACGTGTTTTAACATTACAAGGGAAAATTTCCTCCCCATAAAATATGTAAGGAGGATTACGAAATTATTCCAGTATAAAGACGGCCGAGTGTTTTATGATCATATATTTTATTCTTTTAAGAGTATTACAGAAGGAATGCGATGGTTGTATAATTTTCAAATCTATTACGCCTCCATTATCTATAATCATCTTAAAGTCTACCATCTCCATTCGCTTTGTTCTCTGTGGCGAACTTTTATGGGAGTTATTCGTAGTAATAGTACAAGGGTATGTTAGAACATTAAACATAAGGTTATTCACGCACACGGTGCCGGGTAACATCGAATTGGTGGCTACGCGAATGTTTCGTGCATGCCCGGAAGGCTGATGAATCTAATTTTTGCGTCGAAGCGAAACGGGCGCGTTACTTATGAAAATTACGAAAATACGCATCTACCCCTAGCTAAGGGACGTAGAGGTCTTGAAATAAACTGTCACGTCGTGACTCGAACGCGAAATGAAAAAGACTACTCGGAAATGTTTCATAGAATAAATGCAACCTATAATACAGGCTAGAGCTTAAGAAAGCGGCATTCTTGTGTGAGGAGAGTGATGGAAATAGAAGAAGCATGTCAGGTGGGGCAGCTCAAGATACCTACCAAGTTAAGGGCTTGGCGTATTGAACATTTCATAGCAAAATAGAAGCAAATCATTATTTATATAAAGACCATTATATATCACTGAATTGAATTGAATTGAAAACAATTACGCTTGCGACCATGATGACCAAGGAGGCGGGACAGTCCAATAACTACATATAATAGACATACAGTACGTAACGTAAGCGATACAATATGAGTACTTGGTGCTCTGCGATGCCCAACCTGCACGCCCAGCGTGGGGATCACAGGTAAAATGCCCTCAGTGGAGACCATGTCCAGATGTCCAGTAGTGGACTTAGGCTGATGATGATGACCAAACATACGAATTTAAAGTACAAGTTGTGTTTAACGAAGACAATAATACTAAATGTCCATAATACGAAGAATATCCATATTTTTTTCGGTCTGCAATGGACACATTGAACTCAATTCGTCTGATATTCTTCTATTACCCACTACCCACAGCACTTAGTAGTGATGATACCCTTGCGGTTTTTCGTGCCACAAAATTGTAATAAGCAAATGGACTTCATTCATTCATTGCGCATACAAGTTTTCACTCAGATTTTAGAGATTTAATTTCTGATAACCACTTGGTTACGTTTTGAAATTTGTGTACTGTATGTGTATAATGAAAGACAATAATATTATACATATATATCAAGAGATTAATTTGCGTTGCGTTTTTCATAGTTAATGTAAAATGTAACATTTTTTATTATAATCACGAGAGCAAAGTAACATACTTAATCAGCCATAACTTTCATTATCTACATTGCGAGCAGATGTAGAGCATTCGCCAATTGAATACGCGCCTGCAACCGAGCGCGAACTGCGAACATCGTGCCAGTGGTTCTCAGCTTGACCAAAGAAAATACTATTAAATTAATAGTATGAAGCGATTGAAGAAAGTGAAAAACCCAGGTCAGATCTCTACGGTAAACTATATGAGATACACTGCTCTATGCATACTCCATAAGGCACTTAGAACAATGTCCTAAAACACAAAATGTATACGCAACTGCTTAAAGTATAAGAAAAGGAGAGATAAATAAAATAGTAGCAAACTTAAAGTGTATTTAATACGTACTGTGTGTCTATGTATACGGACTACAAAGAAGATTATAAAATAAAATAAAACTTCAAATAATACTTAGTACTAGATTGATAATGTTAACATTAACTACGTTTAATAGCATTAATAAGTGTGACACATTCCACATTTAGAGACGGTTACGATTATCCACAACCTACGACGTACTAAAAACACGTTTTCAGCTTATTAAAGAATATTCTACTAAAGGACTGTCGGTGCAGTATTACTCTCTTAACACTAAAAGTAATCTATGAACCTTCTATTTGTACGATTTTAGAAATAACAATAGTATATATATAAACCTTCGTTGTCGCCATAATAGGTGCGAATTTATATATCCACAAGGAAATCGTGGCAGTAGTGCAATTTTAATAGCAGTTCGCATTTCGTCGTATAAGTTGAGAACCGCTGATGTAAATGAATCGACCACAGCGCTAACGTGGGAAGAGTACATTTATTATGGCGAGTCACGGTGCTCATTTGGGTATTAGAGATAAAATTAAAATTTACGCTTTGCCCAAAGCAATTTGTAACCGCCCGCTTTGCTTCGCGCGGAAAATAGGCTTTGGTTTATCCACGTTTTACATTCATTTTCATAAGTGGCTTACATTCAATGCCATCTACCTGTTCGAGTTGAAGCTGTCATAACAAAGGGGGTGTGTTCATGGTGGGGTTTTATAACTGGTAATATCTATGGTTTATTAAAGTTATTCTCGTTTATTAAAAGTTTCTTGTTGTCTCATTGCGTTTTATCGTAAGATTTAAACAATGGCTAATTATAAAATAATAAAATATTTATCGCAATATACTTAGACTACTCTTTAACTTTAAAATATTCAAAACAAATTAAATATAACTAAATTTCTAAGAAAATGCCAAAAGACTTGAGTAGCTCTCTTGAAAACATTGTTTCGCGTTATTCATTTCACGGCTTGAAAATTAGTGTAGTCCATTAAATAGCCAATAGATCTGGAATGAATAATGGCAGGATAATTTGTCAATGAGAATCCACTGTTGTTCGCTTCGGTGTGGCCGCCAGTGAGACTGATGGATGTCCTCTCAGAGCGCGTCAGTCAGAACGCGGTTGCTGCCAACGAGATATATTGCGGGCCCAAAGCTCGACCTTGTGGAACGCCGACGTTACTACCGTACTATTAAATATTCTAAGCACACACATTCATAACTAAACATCATATGGTGTTAAGTTAATTTTCTACAAATATGATGTAACATTACATAGCGCTGTCGTTTGTGAACATTCACACAGAAATTCCGAAGACGAATTAAGTAATACGCTGGCCAGACACACATACCTGAAATTTCATACCATACTCTCGATACGGGTTTAATTATCACGTTTCCAGTATAAAACTACTCGGTTAGTTTGACGTGGGTTACATTTAATTTGCGAATGCTAACAGTTTTGGGAGCGTTCTCGACTTGGGGCGACCGCAGCAGGCATCAGCTATGGAACAAGAACAAACAAAGTAATTAAACACTTCAAACGGGTTGAAATTGAAGCCGCGGCTCAAAGACTGGACCAGCCGTAGCCACTGGAGAGTGGAGCATTGGCGCTACAAGTCGCACGATAATTCGACTGAAAACGTCGTAACCTTCAGCGTATATAGCTATATCCTATATCTCCTAACTTTCACAGTCCATTCTAAAAAAGGCAAGTTTACTATTAAATTATTTTTTTGCGTCACAATTAATAAGTTTACGAAACTCCATAGCAGACAGTTATTCTTGTATGAATATGTGGATATTGTATGAATACCTATGTGGATATTGTATGAATACCTATGTGGATATTGTATGAATATGTATGTGTATATATGTATAATTGCTTGTTGTATGAATATGCTGCTTGCTGCTTCGTTGGTTGTGTTGGTTGCAAGCCGGACTGCCGATCGACAGTTCCGAGGTAAAAATCCCGATTCGAGCACCATTGGATTTTTCTAATTTAAATTCCGCTACCCACATCTTCAGAGGTATGTGCCCGGTGTATGGCAATAGGCTCACCACCTATTCCATAGTTGGACGTAAACGTAACTGGTGAAACGTGGAATGTACTACATTTCGCTGCCTACCTCTTCGGAGAT
>DWDV01002514.1:0-11518 GCA_018245615.1 Mimoniades ocyalus
ACACAGAACAAATACTTGTGCTCATCACACAAATATTTATTCTGGGTGGGAATCAAACCCACGACCCCCGGCGCAACTGTCAGGTTCACTAACCACTGCACCAACGGGCCAGTCAATTATGTACACAAAGTACATTATTCATATGATTTCGTATTTTCAACATACGAGTACGACTACAACATAGATTAATATTAGGGCGCCTTGCATCGCTTATCGCTAATCGCAAGCCCCCAACCACGCTTATTACCCCATAGATTTAAAGTCGTTTTATTAGCCTTAACATTTTTAACAGAAGACATTTAATATTATAGTATATAACGCAACAGATTTAACTTAATATCACTCACTGCAAGCAATCAATGTAAATTGGTATTACATTTAATCTAATGGACCGAATGACAACTTAATAAACTGTATTTCTATTGAACTGTAATCCATATGTTAATTCACATGCAAATAGGCGAATGTATTAGCTTAAAATTGATGTGTATATTCAATGAACGTACTATGCAGATTTCACTGAAATAATCTCGCAATCGAAGACAAGTACAGCAAATGGCATAAGTGAAGAATAAACAGTCATAGTATAACTAAATTACGGGGTCGTGGATTCAAATCTCCGCTCGCACCTATGTCTGTACAGAATTATGTGCTTTTTTAGAATTAACTAGCTTAGAGTACTCAATAATATACTGTAAGATATGTATATGAAGACGGCCAATCCGCACTTAACCACAGTGGAAGACTGTGACCGTGTCCAACCGGCGGAATGAAAAACTACTTGTCAATTATGATCTAATGATGATATTGAATATTGTTAGTTATGATATTATGCTTAAGCATTTTCGCTCATTGATTTGTCAATAGTTTTCGGTATGAGAACCAATACGCACCGAGCGATCACGTACAGTTCTATACAAAAAATGACAGTTTGGCAAGTTTTATCTAGCGTAACAGGCGGAGATAAAATGCATTACTAAACGCTGCACGATTATACTGAGTTCTTTATCGACTTAAAACATTTCAGCGCACGACATGCGTACCAAACTAACACAAAAACAGGACCCGCTGGCAATCGACTATGTTTAGTGTGCTCGTATACCTTTCAATCCATAGCCTAATTTACCCGCACTACATACTCGTGAAACGTTACATTTCTCTATATAGTCCTACCGTCAAAACTTTTTAAAGTAAGTAGTGAAAGAGTTTTAATGTTGACTCTGATTTTATTCAGTTAAATATCCGGCAAAACATTTCATAGTCAATATCAGAAAATATTACCATTTTATCTACTAATACAATACCGCGAACAAACATGTATACAGTTTGATTATGGATTGTTTCCTTATCTATAATCTTTCTTGCAAATTAACAAAATAAATGTTATTACTTTAAAAAATTAAAAATAACAATAAATTGTTTATATTTTAATAGAAGAAAAAAGCTCAATAATAATTTGTTAGGTTTAAGAAAATGCACATACATCGGGAATGTCGTTTTCTAGCAATGTCGTACATAAACACATCCTGTATATTGGCATTGCATTGACATACTCAAACGACCTAATGATTGAAGCCAAATTATTTGTCAATACGACTCTTCGCGCCTATATAAATCAATTGGCTGAAGTTATGATAGGTATTTCTCTACGAACCCATGCAGTGATAACGGTTTGTCCTTTAAAATTCACAATCCATATATAGACATAAGACGAAATGTGCAATATTATTAGAAGTACATTTGACAAATGTTCATAAGTTTCGTATTTGTAATTTTTACATTATCCACAATTTTCAGAATAAAAAATGTTGCTTGAATAGTAGGAATAATTGTACACCCACATTAAATAGTCTCGTTAGTCCCTCACGTCTACGTTGGCATTATTTAATTTATTAAATTTCTTATATACCTACTCGAAATTAGGAAATATTTTTAAATTAAGTAAGATATCTTGCATTTTCCAGTTGCGAAGGCTATAATTATACAACCGTCTCCAAAAATTTTGATTAGGCATACAGATTAATTCAAATAGTTAATCGCACGTCTTTAAATAAAGTCTCAATATGTGTAGGTGTGTTCTCTCATCAATCTTGATTTTGGTGGTATTCGAGTTTGTGACATGCCGTGCAACATTATCAGCAGCCCGTGCCCGTCCACCGCTGGACAGGACTTTGCATATAACATTACTGCATGTGCACAGCTAAGGGGCATCCTACTTCATCATCATTCAAAGCATTGAAATGCTCACAAAATTTGACCCTACATGTCCCATCCCAATGTCGGAGCAGGGCTGGATAGAGTGATAGTTCTAGTCATTTGAGATCCGTTAAAAATTATTGCAATTTTACTTAATAGCTCTGTATTAAAAACAACAAAATACAATATTCAACGTTCCATTGACATACATATGTATATGCATACTTACCAATAACAATGCAGAAAATAAGAGTAATTATATATTAAATATGAACAAAAAAATTTAAATGGCCTCTATATATTATTATGTTTTTTCAATTGAAACTACACGACCGATTTCGTTTAATTTTGAAATATACATAACTTCTCTAATGAATGCTATTGGAAACCTCTAAATCACCGTCAAAGTGCTAGATAAGAAATGGAAGATTATATTAAAATTACTTATATTTCCGCGCAAGGAAGAGCGACGGCTGATCGATCCGATCCAGGGCTCGATGCGCGGGTCGCGTACTATCCGATTTTTCTGACTAACAATTGCTAATAGTATCTCGGAATTCAAATATGTGCACTATATATGGCAAACGGCTCACCTTCTATTCCATGGTGTAAAGTAGAGCATAACAGGTTGGAGTGTACTACACGATTCTGCCTACCCGCTTGTGGAATACAGGACTCAACATAAAAAACTACATATTTGTGCGTGAGAGAAATCCTGAGTAATAGCTAGTATGTATAATAACAATTATTTACCTAAGAACAGTGTCATCATGGGCAGTTATTATAATTAAATTGAGATTTATGCGCTAGTATTAACGCGCTGCCATTTATACGAGAGTTTAAAGCTCGGTCAGGCTCAGGGTACTATAAAACATTTAGTTTTCAGGCGACGTCTGAGATCCCCATCACACCTTTAATAAAAGATTTATTCATAGGCACCTATAATTAAAGTTGATGTGGCTTTAATCTGCATACAGTTGATGCGAGTACTTTTCAAGCTACCCAAGTTGGAAGCTATTCTTAAATAAAATGCTACAATACATCAAGTAATTCGACCGATAATTTTAATACATTGAATCGCTTTCAGAATCACAACTGTCGGTAACTGAAATGCTGCACAAACGAAGAAGGACAAATATATACATACATACGCATGTACATATCAGTAGCCCATCGGCAGTGGTGATGGAGATCGCCGCATGTGTTAGCGACATCAGATCGATGAGACTTTCCTCTTTAAACGCCTCACAGTTGTACTAACTGCTAACTAATTTATTGCTACAAAATGTAAGCTGTATTTATAGTGGACGTATAGGAAATTTTCATCGCTCACAAAAATAGATAACCACAGCCGCGATGCACCATCTGCTCGTGATGGAAACGCCACAGGTCTCGTCTTTCATGTGCCAAAATTTAAATAAAAAATTATAAAACGAACACGGAAACCGGCGGAAAAATAGGATTACACGTTATCTTAATCTCTTGTGCTTTATGTTAATACTTGTACGCGTCGTATATCTTTTTAATTAAATTTTAATAGACATTTTAATGAAAAACCGAAATTTCTTTCGATTGCGAACGTAATCTGACTTTGAGTCTGAATTTTAAATTAAGGAGAACTGACGTTATCGACTACTACAAGCGTTATTATCTGTTCCTCAGCCGCACACTTAACGCTAACTATAAAGAGCTTAATACTAGTAATCCGGCGTTGACAATAATTGATTCGCACCTGCGGCCTTTGTTTCGAATACCAAATTTGTTGTTGGAGACAATGCTAATATCGTGACCTCGAAAATGTTTTTGAAATCTTATTACAGCCGCACATGTAATGTTTTATACTTTAAACTGACACGAACATTCATACTTCGCAATTTCATAAATAGAAGACAAATGGCTACAGAGATAACCGAAGAGATGTTTACCTGTAGATGTTTAGATTCCTTTCGTTACAGTCATTAGTATAATAGCTAATATTAGTCTAACATTCCGTGCATATTTACGGTTCGCTATTTGAATTACAAGATATAGGTACTGATTGATAGCAGTCCAACGTGTGTTTTCCTAATTGGCATGTTTATATTCATTGCGAAATTGTAATGAACTTGACCATGTATTTTGAGCATGCCCCAATCTTTATAAATTCAACCTTTGCCCTCAGCAAGGCCAAGCCAAACCCCTAAGTAGAAGCCTGATCTTGTAAAAAGAAAAATAAGTCTCGTATCTTAGCAGAACATAATTTGGCTCATTTCCATGCACATAATGCTTGAGTGAAATTATTCGTATTCACCTAATTCCTGTATACACATGAGTATGGTGTACTTATGCATTTCGAAGACTGAAAGCGAACGTGTCAATTAACGAACATCTTTACGAACAACGAGTATCGCTTGAGCAGATCAAAGTGAAACCACGTGAATTGGCACGACAATGTGTTGCCGAGAATTTCTCGATGCACGGTCAATGTATTGACAGAACATCATTGGCGCACACAGAAGCGCTTGCGACAGCCAGGTGGGGTCGAAGGGAGATATATCGGGAGGCTGCTCGCGCCACCGACTGCGGCACCCACAGTCACTAGCGAACGACCATCCACTCCACACGCTCTCTTCTATTCCAATTAGGTTCGTGATTCAGTGTTGTGCTGCCCAGTGACATTCCAGTGTACTTACAACGTTATTAAATAAGAAAAGTGTTCTTTATACACCACGAACTACGTTCGAGTGCCCCTTAAATAAATAACGGAATGTGTGCCAAACAAAACAAAAAGGGAACCTTGATTATTTAACATGAAATAAAATATTAGTGATTACCACATTACATGAAAGTCAATAATTTTTGGTCTCAGAATCCGCCTGCACCATGTGGGATGACGTAGTTGAGGAGACTCCTGCACCCGAAGCCCCAGCGCCAGAACCCGCGGCGGCTGCGCCCCCAGCGGGAGATGCTGCCCCTACTGAAGCCAAACCTGAAGTAGCCGAGCCCCCTCCACCAGAAAACGTCACCCTAGGAACCGAGCCCAAAAAACTCGTATTCAAGCACTGGGTCAGGTGAGGTCACCTAGTACTGATACAATTTAACGACTACATTACTCTTCTGTCATATTCTAAACTATAATGTAATACCCATTAGGTACATTATTTTGTCTATTGGACTTATTATAAAATATAAACATCATACTATAACTACGATCTGCTCTCTGTAACATCCTCCAGATATAATAATAATTATGTACACAATATTTACAGACCGAAGTTCCTGCAGTATACCTACAACTATGACTATCAGAAGAATTACTACGACGACGTGATAGACTACCTGGACAGGCGCAACAGGGGCCTGCCGGCCGAGAGACCGCGCAGCCAAACGTGGGGCGAGCGCGTACTTCGCACTTACATGGCGAATAATGCCGGATACAGTAGCAGGACGAGCAAACAAGACTCTCGCCTCCTCCGTCACATTTCCATTGGTGCAAGATTCCATCGTTGCCACACAAAGTCCCTTATCACGAGGAAGTATTCTAAGCTCGGATTTAACACCGTCAATATCTAGCTTCGCTCTAACAACTTCGCTTGTCCTTGCTTCGCGGACTCCGCCCCGACCGCCCAGCGTGAACTTAATATCAATGTTACAGGATTTCGTTGACGTGAAGCAACTGCGTCCACTAGCGGTTCTACCATCCGTAAATGTGCTCATTTCGGAAGCTGTCCGCCTTCCCATTCTATATGAAGCCTTAACTATTTGGACAACGTAATAAACGTTAAGTTAACTTCGTTTTTTTATTGAGCCCTTCGCTTGCGTCACCGCTATTTACTGACATGGCTTTTTAGTCGAAACATATTCAGTACTTACCTTTTTTATTTCTTAAAAATATGAAATGCCTAATACCTTATCATTGAGCTGAGCGACTTTTGTCAGAGATAATGCAAAGCGATGTCAGTAGTTTTCATAACAAACAAACCATATTTTATCTTGTTTTTAAATCTTAATATATCTTAATATATATTACATTTATGACATTGCATAGTGCACATAATGTTTCATAATTTGAATTTAAAGGACTTTATACTCAAAGAATGTAGGAAAGTAATGTAAAAAAAATAATAATTCCAACAGCCAACTGGAGAGGCCTATGTCTGTATGTCTATGTATGTGTGGACTGATATAAACTGATGATGATGTTGTTAATCAAGTCTGGTATGTTCCTGCAAACCAGACATAATGTTTTAATCAATAACACCTAATCAAAAATATTCCAAGCCCTTAACGAATTATCCTTATGAAATTTAACAAACTTTAACTACCATGTTATTCACGCTAAATAAAATGTTTGTAATAATGTATTAAATATTAAGATTTTATAAAATGTATTAGCGCCGTTACTCACACAATTAAACCAATCGTTAAAATCGCAATACTTTGATAATTACTGATATACCTAACAGTCGGTAGAACAGTTAACAAACTGACCAATTAAAAATACGTCTAAACACACCTTCATTAAACTCTTATGATATTGCTTTCTCACTGCGATCCTCAACCTCCTATGACACATCCACTCAACGTCCGTTTCAATGTCAAGATATCTAAAATAACTTATGTTTGACAGTTCAGTGAATATAATCACTTGGAGGGTGGCCAAAACGCTAGGCTACCTAGCAGGTAGAACCGGCAATCAGCCAAATTGAAGATAATTAAATGTTACAATGACCAAGAAGCCTAGACATCGATTAGGCATCTGAGCAAGAATAGAATCGAGTGGCGATAACAATAACGGATAGATTGCGGTCGTAATTTCAATACGTAATTGCTAATTTGAAATTAGAGGAATAGTGAAATGGGTAAACTTATCTAATTAGTTACAAGTGAGCTTTAGAAATGTAGAAGTGTCATTATGATAGATGTTTATAAACATAGTGTGTTTCAATTTCACGTTGACTAGAAAATAGTACATAATGGAAAGTAATATATTTTCCATTACTTCCACTAAATAAAAAAGTAAAACAGATACATTTATAGTAAATAAAACAGTAATGCTTATCGGAAATTATGGACTACGAGACTGCCTCGTTGGTTGAGTGGTTAGAAATGCGACTGCTGATCCTGGGTTCGACTCCCGGACTCTAGCACTATTAAATTTTTCTAACTTAGATTTATTGATTAAAATTCCTTATATGTAGTAGCTCGGAGTCTAAATTTGCGCCCGATGTACCTGACAATAAACTCACCCCATCTATTTCATAATGGGCCGAAAGCGTAGCTGGTGAAACGTGGAATTGTACTACACTCCTCTGTCTATCCCTTCAGGGATCACAGACGTGATATTATGCAATTTCTCTATTTATTTTTATCAATCTACCGGTATCTATGTGTACAATATCCAACGCAATAAAAGAATTATAAACAGTTAAGTAAAGTTCTTACGAAAGGTATACGAGTACATTACGTAGTGATAAATTATTATGATAAAACGCCAACAAATCAGGAAGTCAAGGAGCGTACTATAATATGATAATAACAGAGATCATCGTTGCGTATCACGGGCGTCTCTCGTCATTTTTTCGTCTGAATCGTTATCGTTGACAAGGCCCATCAATTCATTTATACAAGCGAGCGTATAATCTATCGACGTTGGCAAAAGATACAGCTTTAATAGCCCTGCTCACTGGGTACGAGAGTACGTTTATTTACAATTTCATTATGATCAAAATATCATGCATTACAAGATATTAAATACTTTTGAAACATCTAACAAGTTAGTTATTAGGTTGTATGAGTAAAAATTCTTTTTCTTATAATAAATTAGACCATTATGAACAACAATGTATTCGATCGCTGTTTACATGGAAGATATATCTACAAGATTACATGGAAGATGGAAGATATACATATTTGAAGAACTACTATTAGAAATCTTTATTAACGCAATGAAACCCATGACAATGATTTTTTCAATTCTTGTCTGTTTACCCGTATGTATGTATGTCTGCTTGTCTGTGAGCCAGCACGTCAATCTCGGAAATGGCCCAGCTATATACCTACATGCGACTTTCATTTATATATTATGGTAAGCTTCACTTAAATTAGTGTTTTATTTCAATCGATTGATAAATAAAAACATATGTCAATTTTAAGAATATTGTCTAACATAGGAATAGAAAAATACTATTCCGCTTAGTAGGCAAAAACTTTAGTTGTAGTATTTAGAACTATGATGATTGAAAATTTATATGAACACAAAGTTAAAAAATGGATGGTTCCGGCTAGTTGAGTTTACTTGTATATAGCCAAGCATATTAAATGGGGTTTAGCTTCGGCTAGGCAGTTGTCTGTCAGGCAAATCCAGACTTATATAAAAAAATCGGGGAAAATCCAAAAACTATAATCCACACCAACGTTACCAATAAAATTATGAAATTCAAGCTTGGAGACATCTCACTCAACAGCGCGAATAGTTATATTATAGCAAACTTCTTCAATCTCTAGTACAAATGATCCACTATATAAAAATGAATCAAACCTAAATAAATAATTACACGGATATTTACATTGCGATAAGACAATTAATAAGAACAAACCAATCACTACTTTAATTGTGTATAACATTTAATCATCTCTGATAGAAATCTTCATATAACTGCAGTTCTGTTTAATTCTGTTCAATTAGCAAATGGAAAACACTCCTCGAAGCAACTTACTTGTATGTTAGTTTCTTTGAAAGTTTGTAGAACCACGTAGTTACAGATATTACGAGCAACTCCAAATACCGACTAATCAAACTTTTAGTTCACGAGCGGTTGCTTTATCTATGTCAGCAATAAAAACATAATTAATGAAACGAAACTAACTCTGTTTCCAAAGTTTTAATTATTGAAGTTGTAGTCGCAAAGAGGCCATTTTTATCATCCGACAGATACTTAAGCGTAACTAAGTGAATTTCTATGAAGTAACTTAATGAAGCAGTGCATTACCCGCGGCATTTACTTAGGTAATAAGATATGAAGTTAAGTGATGCTTTTACTACGTACCTATAGCGAAGAACAAAGTCAGCCCTCATTAAAACTTGTCCAATTATTTAAACATTACAAGACCTAAATTTAACTTTTGAACAATTTTGTATCAACCTAACTTACAATTAATTCACCTGGTACGAGATTCCAAGAGTTTTGTGTACTTTATCTGTTAGATTCAACTTAACGTTAATTATTTGGATTGTTGTATAATATATGATTTCACTTTGAAATAAGTGCATTATACGATGATTTCAATTTAACGGCAATTAGTAACAGAAATAGGAAAACAGCATGTCTCGAGAAAGTTATTATGTTTGTGTCAGTGACTCGTCAACTGTGACATAATATAATGTATGACTGACATCAATATGAACAGTCCATTAATCTCCAAAGTACACTGCAAACCACCTTGGTAAATATTTTGTTCAGCAAACAGCTGACACTTTTCCACATACGAGTACGTTTCATCTTTGACCTTGTGCCTGTAATGTGTATTTTACACCCGATCTGAGTCAATTGCCAGAAATGTAGCTGATGAACTTGAAAACCGTGGTGAGTTATGTCACAGTCTGAGATATATTTATTAACATTCTCACGACGGTGTTGTGCGACTATTTTTAACGCGTGCCCAGCGAAACAATTGAGAACAGTTTGGCCAATTGGAAAGAGTTTGGATTCGGTGACAGTTATGAATTGATGTACATACCTACTTAAATATTATAGGATGCTCCGCGCGGCCATCTTGCGGGCTAGTAGATTGATAGAGTATGCAGAAGCGACTACGGAAAGCTATTCTTCTAAATATAAATATTATTACTAAATATTCTTACTAAATATTATTTTTTTTATCTTTCATCATGCTTGTTATATAATGAATGAATCCGATGCACCTAGTCTTTGTAAACCTGAATTGAATGTATAAAACGGACGACCTATTAATATTACGTTTAAAATAAATCATAATAGAATTGTATTACGTTACTTCAGGCCATTTAAATATAAAAAAGGCTATAGTATAAAGTGCTTAAGCTTTGTAGACCAGAGTGCTCCGCTTCGTGTCTTAAAATGTCACGTACGCAATAATCTATTTGACGCAAATATTAAATCGTACATTGAAGTTTTAAGCGCAGCAAACTTATAAAATACGTTGCCTGGGACTGCTAAACAGTATAATCAAGATACTTCAAATTCCAATTTCAGTGTGTAAGTACCAACGCACACATTCACAAATCGCATATAATAATGGAGTTGCGACAGCATATCAAAACCCTATAGGATATAAAATAAAATATGAACTAACGAGATACGGAACGCTTGTTTTTGTGTTTGGGTATATTTCAATTTAATAAAGTCACTTTATATATTGAAATTCCATTTGAATGTAATTTATTATTCTAAAATCCTGATGTATATATAAAAATATTTCTATTTATATACATCCCATTTACGTATTTTTTAATAGTGTAGCTATAAATTGTATCAACAGTAATCATTTCTATATTAACAGTTAAACGAAACTTTATTTTTACCTAATCGAAACAACAATTATCTTAAAATACAAGACTGTTTAAAAACTGCCTCGCTGATCGTGTTGGTTGCAAGTGCCATCGAGAGGTCCTGGGTTCAAATCTCGAGTCGGGTATGTACTATTAGATTTTCTAGTAATGACTCGGAGTCTGTATATGTGTCCTGTATATGGTAACAGGCTCAGCACCTAATCCATAGCGAGGGGTAATCGTAGCTGGTGGACAAATATGGGTGTTTAAGTACTCCTCTGCCTACCTTTTCGAAGTTACAGGCGTGATGTTACGTGTTTACATTTAAAAATACTAAGTGGATAAAACTTGAACACGCTGTATAATACACATATAAAATTCAAATTCGATTTTATGATGTTTTGTTTTGATATGTGGTAACAATGATGTGGGGAGTAACATTTATTCTTTGTTTTCGGCTCACATCGGCAGCGGCTGACACGACGACAACACCAGCTGTTGACTTCGATCAAACCGCGAACGGAGAACTATTCATTAAGAAGCTTCCCAATGGAGAGAGTTAGTTTCACCACATCTTAGTAACTGTGAGATTTAGATAAATGGCTAAGTACTTTTGATTCTGGATTTTTCTTACTTAGTTTTTCTAGTAGTGGCTCGGTGTCTGGATACGTGCCGAATGTATGGCAATAGACTCACCACTTATTTCATATTAGCATGTAAATGTAACTGGTGACAAGTGCGAGTGTAATACCTCTTTCGGAATTACAAAAGTCATGTTACGTTTTTTACTCTTGCTCCTGTTTCAAGTTATAA
>DWDV01002515.1:0-11518 GCA_018245615.1 Mimoniades ocyalus
TTGGACCTGCTCGTCAACGTAACTTCACAGCTGTAATCCCCGAAGAGGTAGGCAAAGGAGTATAGTTGATCATTTCCACGTTTCACCAGTTACGTTTCCATCCCACTGTGGAATAAAGGGTGAGATTATTGCCATATACCGAACACAGATCCAGACTCCGAGGCGCTACTAGAAAATCTACGTTAGAAAAGTCCAGTAATACCTGATCCGGAGTTTAAACCCAGGATCTTTCGATCTACAGTCGCGCTTGAAACCTACGAGGCAATCGACTTTCTCAACTACTACTTACTCCTACTACTACAGTTACTCTACTTCCTCAAATTATGAAAAATAATATTGTTCTAGTAGAATTTTGGTAATTTTACCTCTGGAAATTCTCGCCAGCCAGCTCTTTATGTTATAACTTTTAAGCTATCTGTTGTAGGTCTTCACACAATAATTAAAAATGGCGGTCCTTTAATTGCTCTAAGTGGAGAAACAAACATTTGCTGTCGTATCCCTACACGATCTGACGGCACCCAATTTTGCCTGTCTCTGCAGATCGTTCTCCCTACCATTTATGTCATTGTGTCATTAAAGGTTCTTTATTTTTTAAATTCACGCATAAATGAAATTTTCACATAATCACCATCTCGTTGCCTATCAGAGATTTGCCTTTGAATAAAATGTAAATTTACTAAATGGAAAAAAGGGATTGTAGTATTAATTTTTAAGTTCTTGATGCTAATTAAACACTTTAAAAAATTTATATAATGAAGGTTTTTTTATATCTGTATAAGGATACGAAATAGAACTTTATGTGGTGTGCATAAGGTTTAATTTTCAGTACTTAAGCGCCTGTTGTATGTAAATCGCGCGGAAGTACCGTAAGTAAGCTCGGTCCTCACTCGCAAGTTCAGTCTTTTCTTCATTAAATGATTAAAAAGGTCCGCGCATAATGCGCGCGTCATAATTAGTTTTCATACAAAAACACGCCCTTGAAAACTAACATTTTCATTCAATAGTTGATGGTGATGTCGTAATATTCCAGAATAGCCTCTAATACTTAGACAAACGGAATTAGCACTTGCTTTTCACATAATTTTCGCCTGTCATCGTAAGTAATCAAAAATTTATCACAATATCTTTTAATAGGCAATAATAAACCATGTGTATTGCTACTTTTTCTAAACAGCCTTGACAAGGCTGACGAAGAATCGAAGCAATGTATACAAGCATTAAAATAAAGACATCTCTATCTTTCAAAAATTGTAAGGTACTGGTCTAGTGGACGATAGTATTTTACAACCTGTGATATTGCTTTACATTAACGACTTAAAATACGATCGCATTTGTTGTAAAGTACAAAACTTTGCCGTTTATAGTGAACGGTGCGTGAATTTCGTCATGAGTCGGTAGACACCGCAGCTATCTCATCATCAATGATAATGCTCGGTTTGGCAACGTCGCATCATTCGCCTCACCTGGCACTTACCTGCGCAGTGTCAACAGGGGGGCAAGCGCGCGCCGTGAGTTCAGTCGAACCTACGATCCGACAGGCGTAGTTGTGTCGACTTGTCTGTATTTTTATAATTTATTTTGCTTTTGCAAAAAATCCGAAAAACTTTAACCCGCCGCAGCATATACATATACGCGAGTGAAAACGGACTGCGCAAAATGAGAACTGAATCGCGTGTGAAACTGTGAAGTAGAACTTATTCGGAAACGTTCATCGACACCTATCAAAAGCCAGTCAGTCGGCTGAGACTGTTTGGGCATGAATTCGTGTGTCAGGCGAATGTGATGCCAGTTAATTCCAGATTTTCACTTACGGCGGAAACGGCTTACGTAGACGACTAGCGGTAAAACGCGGCCCGCGGCGCACGCGACTTCGTTCTACGTTGGGTAACAGTCGGGTTTCTAAAGGTGCTTTCGACAACACAAACAACTCGCATACGTGAAATTTTGGGACATTACCGACTGACGACTGTCGGAATCCACATTAGCCCGCTCGAATAGTTTTGGTCCCGTGTGCACGGTCCCGTTAGGACGCGAGTGTGAACTGCTAATTTATGCATTCGGTATAGACGAATCGCTCGATATAGTTGTTTAGATAAGATCTAATGGACTTTTGAAGGTGGGCAGGTTGTTGTGATCGTGGTAGTCAGTGCATGGCGCAATGGTTACCGGTGGATGGGTGTGCGCGCTGCATGTGCGCACCGCTGGGCTCGGCGGCGTCGCGCTTGGATCCGATGAAGAGGAGATCGTCTACCTGGCATATATAGTGATAGACGTCTTCACTAACAAGGTACGGTATTTTCTTTAGTGTTCGATCTCTCCTGCTACTTTATCTATCTCCCGCACCTGTTATTATAAGATAACATACATATATCGGAACCGGTATGGCAGTCAGTTTGCCGATATTACACTGTGAATCAACATAATTTGTACTTTTTAGTTTCATCACTGTATAAAAGCATGAATGAGACTAGATTTTAATGGGTTATTATGACAATTCGAATATCCAACGGCTTTGACTGTCACGATTGATTTTTTTTTATAAATGCTGAAAGCTGACCAATGTTAAAAATAATATGTAAAAAGTTTTTGTAAAATCAAAACAGTCAAATGAAGTCGTTAAAACTATGAAAAGTAAGTCAAGAATTTAATCGAATTAGGTTTTTGTTTAAATTTTTTAATTATTGACACAGATATTTCATAATTTTCATTACATTTACAAACTCAGGTAATTTTCCTAGTTGCTGTTATTTGTACAATTATGTTCTCGATGCAAACAATAGTATAGTTATATTGCACTTGTCCGCTAAAACACTATAAATAACAAACTATAAATCCATCCGATTCCACATTACAATAGTTAAACGATCGTTCAATTAGCCAATAGATCAACTATTGGCTAACTGGACGAATGTTTAACTCGTCGCCTTCGAGCTTTGTGTTATGAAAGAGAACTGGTTAGTAGACGTTTTGTTCCATCCCTAACATTCGTATTATCATATTTTTTTATAGTTTACTGTCAGTACTTTATATAACAAAAATAATTATTGCTTGGAATATGACGACGTAGATGGTTGGAGCGTCTTCTTAAAATTGAACTACCTACCTACTTAATGACAGACATGACGGTGTTGTCATATAACTTGCCTGTTAAGGAGGAAAGTGCAAAAAATACTTTGTTTCCGTAACTCGTTCATTCGAAACATGTTGAATGAGTGGAAAAATCCGATTACTCCTAAACAATGATCGCCTTTTGTAGTTCAATTAGACAGTTTTATCATCAAATAGCATCATTTGGAGCGATTTAGTAAATTAGAAACATTTTGGTAAGCTTTGTGCCGCTCTCCTTGAGTACATTTAAGGGCCGGCCCTTTTCCGTCAGATGCTGTCCTTTTGAACAACTCGTCCGGTGTTCACCTTGACAATTGATACAAAAAGCACGTTTGCACCATCATCCACACTACCATACTAGTAATAATAATACGCATCTCTTGCCTGTCTGTGTGTTACGTTTTTTCCTAAGCACCGCTAAACCGATTATTTTTAAATTAACATAAAAATGTTATAAAATCAGAGGAAGTATACATACTGTTATTTTGTTTTGCATAGATTTTATTTTCCGACCTATTGTTCAACAAGGGGGATTGATTACTTTACGGGGAACGCACATTTCGGGGAGATAAGTGGTAAGTTCACATCAGTTTAAAAAATATTTTTCCGAACTGTCAAATTGTAAAACACATTTTGATACCCAGAGTAAAGTAAAAAAAAAATATTTTTTTATTCAAACACAAGAAAGAGCGAGTAGAGGTTGGTATCACATAATTTACGTAATGCAAGCCCATGGATTTGAGTATGGAGAGTACCTAATGCATCCTCCACATATTTGCCTTGCATTTAAAACCGCATCGGCGTAACGGAGATATATCACGTTTGCATAAGAATGACGGATGGTTTGTAACCATTCGATACTAATTTTGAACATGACGCCGTTTTCATTGCTTTGTCACGTTTCAAATGATAATCTTGTCACTTTGTACTATACAAAAATTCTATTTAGTATAATTCTGATTCTATGTCCAAATTCGATATTGTGTTTTGAATGAATAATTCTGCAACTGACACTAATCTAATGAAATAATCCTAGTAAGGTAAAAATATCGATATTAATCGATTACAAAACCGATATCCAACTAAAGTTTCCATTTTGATTTGATCGAAAATAGAAGAAGAACCGTATAAACGGTTACGGTTTCGGTACCGGTCAAATGTTGGGTTTAGGTTGTACAAAAATTAGTATAGAGTCGTGGACAAATTAAAATCGAGTAATACTAATACATTAATAGCACTTTAATAATTTACAGTATTGTAATTACTTAACTATTCTATCAGAGTATTAACTTAATCATGGATGCCTACTATCAAATCGTTCATTTGTTTTGCAAGAAAAATATGTTTTGTATAGGTACGTCAATTATCAAGATGTGTTGATTCCCGCATACCATCGCACGTTTTTATTTAAAGTCTACTAACCATTTATTTACCAAGAGACTCGCAATCTTCGTTCGAAAACATTGAAATATTGTTTTAATTTTTGAAAAGGCAATTACAGCATTACAGCGTACTTTCCATATAACAAGGTGTTATTTAATATAAAAGTTCTTAAAATCTAAATAGGCCCCATTGTTCGTTGATCTACATAACATTATGTATAGGGCATTTAGCTGTCCCTAGGTAGGCTGCGTTACACCGCGATCAGCCGTCGCCAGAGCCTCGCCTGTTGTACAGCAGAGGTACCACGGACAGATGGGGCACCTGGGCATTTGGGCTCGTAAGATGGAGCATTGAAACTCTTACACTGGATCTATTACTTGGCATACAAAGTCTTTTGGTCAAACGCAATCTGACGAAATCAATCGTCCAAAGTCATCATTATAACCTTCGATAAGACTCTAATACTACTCTAGCGACGGCACTGAATGACTCGGCTCTAATTTAAACGGAGACTGTGTAACGCACTAATCAACGCTGGAAAATTAAAGTCCGGATAAATAATCACTATTTCCCTAAGAGTAATAAATAGTACGCCGCGATGTTAGAAGAACGTTCGTATCTGAACGGATTGTTCTAGAAGGCAGGTTCTAGGTGATTTAAATGTGTTAAAAGAAAGAGATAGAAAAAGAAACTAGGATATGCCTTTAGGTTTCAAGTTTCATCTCTAGTCTCTGTTGTAGCGTTTGCTATGATTTATTTTATTTATGGTGAAATTTTCTTATTAATTTATATTTTATTACATGACAGAACTTTAATATTCTACTATACTACTATACTATACTACTATACTACTATACTACTATACTATACTACTACTAAATAACTTATCTTCAAATGTAAAACAAATAATACTTAAATAAGTTTAAACAAATAACTATGGAGCGGTGAAAGTATGCTTCCGTGTATATTATATACTTTTGTTTAATTGACCTGGCAAATAACCGAGCATGATGCAATATGATGAAAAAAATAATCTTTGAGACGTGGCTGGTTACGATTTAATGCGGCAATCGTATGCTTAAATATATCTTCATTAAATTGCGTTTTGGATGTAGCAAGTAATAACATATATTAACTTAATTGTTTAATTAATACTCGCTTTTAAGCTGTGACACGTCCGCTCTATTCACTTGACGGCAGAACAGTGGTGTGGCGATGTTTATTAATCAGACTAGCCTAATATTTTTTATTTTATTTTAAATTTAGAATTCACGCAATAGTCAGTTTTACGCATGCTTTTAAAAATCGATAAATCAATTTAAAGGTAAAAAAAAACTGGGTCATGTTTACTTAAACTTGACCGCGTTTGTGTTTAACACCCGTTTTGAATGGTTTTACAGTTAAATAATGTACAATGAATGAATGAAAATTGGTATCATTGGTTAACTGTCGTCGAGCTATAGGTTGGTAACTGACTTAATACTATTAACAACAAAATTGGCTATAAAAGTTGAAAAAATCTATAATATGACGCGATCTATAATATGACGAGTACAAAAAGATAACCTGATGAGAAATTAAAAAAGATCCTCCAATCGGAGTCTTTAAATTGACTCCAACTTTCCAAGATGTATCCATCCATCCATCCCCATCAACGACTATCTGTTGCTGTTGGGAATGAATGAATGAATGTATCTGACGTCCCATGTAAACTTTGGCCGCTTTAAAACACTGGTCGTCTCGCGCGCTCTCTTGTTCCATATAATAAATAATATATATGCTATTTACCTACGAAACGAATATGTCGTAACAATGAAATTTTAAATCAACATAATACTGAAAACTGAGTCACTTTTAATGAAAATCAAAATCTGTGTGTATTGTATGTGTATGTGTTTGTTGGCTATTAAAGAGAGTTGGTTGTTTTCGCACTGTTGGCTACAAACAGGTCAGGTTGGCCAACCGTAGAAATATTGTAACAATACAAAAAAAAAATTTTTTTTTCAATCTACAGTTTGAGTATCGCCAGGCGTGTTATATGAGATTTAAATGCGAACGGTTGATAGTGTACCTAATTGTTTTAGGTTATGTAAAAACATATCATCACTCCTCATATATCCAAAGAGGTAGGCAGATTAGTGTAGTACACCCACGTTTTACCATTTATCTTTGTGTCCCACCACGGATTAGCTGGTGAGCTGATAGCCACATACCGGCCATTTATTCACACTACAATTTCCACTCCAATCGGGTATCGAACCTGGGTCCTCTCGATTGATTAGCAGTCGCGCTCGTACCACTTGACCACCGAGGCGGGCAATTGTCATTATTATTATTACCACGCAAGCATAGCCCACACGGGCCCTGTAATGATATATACATTATCTGGTTACTAAGTTGTTACATGTTACTAACACAAGATAAGATTGTAAACGTGTATATGATGTAACATGCATCTATATGTATACAGTAAATGTATATAGACTATAAACAAATTTTATGTTGTTTTTTAATTTCTTGTCCACGACACCTAGCACTTGTACCTATTCCAGTCATTTAGACAGTTAATTTGTTCGAATTCCAGCATGCACGTGTGTGAGTATAAATTGATTGATTCTTTTAGGGTTCCGTGAGAAATAATAAGAAACGGGACCCTTATATCGCTCGTGCGTCATTTCGACTGTCTGTCACAGTCAATTCGCCCCGAAGCTACTGGACCAAATGAGATGAAATTTGAAGGTGTAACATGACCAATTGAAATTTGAATTGAGAGGTGACTTTGTGGTTATTTGTGATGATATTAAAAAAGTATTAAATCGTACAATATTTCATAACTTATTAAACTTAACATCACGCTTGTAATCCTCGGAAAGGTAGGTAGAGGAGTGCAGTACACTCCCACGTTTCACCAGTTACGTTAACGTCCCACTATGGAATAGGTGGTGAGCCTATTGCCATACACCGGGCACATATCCATTACTTATTAATACAGATATATGTGGGTGGTGGGTTCGATCCTCGGGTCGGGTGTGTGCCCGATATATGGTAATATTCACTCCCTGTCTCATGGTGAGACGTAGAACATACTCAACTTCTTACCGACACGTGCATACAGACATACAAATTATGGTCTAAGTCAGGAGTATCAAACTCAAAAGCGAACTTTGGCCAAATAAACAATGCTAACTTTAGTGGGCCGCAAAAATCAACGTTCATAGAAACAAATATGTTTATTTTGACTAGTACATTGTAATAAACATAACATATATAAAGTTAAATTATAGTTTACGTCCTGATACTTGACATCTCTTCTCTGATACTGTCTTTTCTATTTATTTCGGTAGAAATTTTATTGGGCGAGACTACTTTCAAAATTGACCCAACGTGAGCGTTATTAAACAGTTTCGGATTTATTTCCATTCATAACAGAAAATAATTACTCGCACTGATAAATACCTACTTCCAAACATGGAAATGATTTAGCGCTTGCTGCTTGCTTGCCTTTGCGCGGGGAATAATTAGGGATCCGCATTACGACTGCAAATAAATCAATTAGTACTTAAATATTATTGCGGCAACAAGTAAATTATAATTTTATATGCTGGTTTCATTTCTAATAAACATTTTTTATTGTATTTTTACTTTGCCTCGGATATATTGACTGGGCCGCAAAAATATTCATTGCAGTCCGCATGCGCCCGGCGGGCCGCGAGTTTGTGACCCCTGGTCTAAGTCAACTATTTATTTTATTTTATAACAAACACTACAAAAGTTAATTTAACAATCATGAATTTCAAATAATACCTTGACATATAATCAAAATGTTCGTTAACATTCTGTTGCAACTCTTTTCCTATTGATTTATATAAATAATGCATTGAGTGCAGTAATGTTTTATTTACTTGTAGGTACCTACTAGTTTTTGGCGTGTCATAAAAAAGTTGTACGTTGTCCGCCCTTTTTTACGCACTCAAACCTAAATTGTTTCTGTGTACAATCTATCATAGATATCATGTGATTTTCTTTACCCTAGCGGTCAGGATTCCAAGGATTTGGCCGTATTGGGTTTTATAACAAACATTATTTAATATCATTAAATATAAATAATGAAGCTTGATGAGCATTGTTTATTATTATGATGATTATTATCACTATAGATTAATTTTCTTAATTATTTTTAATTTAGAATTCCAACTAACTTCCTTTCTCAGCGTCAAGGTGTTTCCATACAAGAACTCGGTTATTAATATTTCAATAGATTTAACATGAGAGTGACAAAGTTATAAAACGGTGTTACTTTTATATTTGGTTAATATTATTACTATGTATATTGTCATGCCAGGTCCCATACGGGAGAGACAGAGAGAGCCAAGTGCCAATGTATATTTTTTCAGACCCGAAGATAACCTATTTTATAGACGCTCGTCGGCTTATAAAATGAATATCGATTAATTGTTTAGAATACAAAATAATTAACTATTTATAGAGTTTTTTTTTATATTTGCTTCGTTCGTTTGTGTTCTACAGTACGTTCCACGTTTAATTCCGCCGTTGGGTCTACAGCCGATTGTTCAACGTATATAACTCACAGAAGTTAAGTAGGCACCTCGCGTTGATGACGTAATGCGAGGTGCTGACGCGTAGAAGTCGAGAGCGGTAGGCGTCGGTAGGCGGAGTCAGATGGCGGGAGGGAAAGCGCATTCCTCGCAAAAGACGAGTCGATTTCTGCGCGTTGCATCCATACACAGTTATTCCTAGACCTCGTTGTTTCCAAAGGCCTTACGGCGCAGGCGCATTGTCGTATCTTCGTGAACGAGTATTTTATAGTAGTTAGAGCCGGTTGTGTCATTCACTCTAACTCATTCATTCGCCCCGATGACATTTGTACTTTCACCAGTACCGCTAAAAATACCCATATATGCGTCACACGTAGTATTCTCAGGACGTTTTTATAGGGTTTCATACATGTTTCACAATATTCTTATAGAATATTCCAATCATCAACTCGTTTGGATGCAAATGATCATTATTTCAAAACATTCAACATGATATGTTTGTTATTGGTTAAAACTGTTTTGATAAGAATGTAAATAGCGTTATTAACACCGCTAATGCTTTATCTTTACTATATTGTGCATAATATGTATTTCACATTACACATATGTCTACATATGTAACATAAATTGGGGGGTTACATGGTTTATTCCCATCAACTCTGATCGCTATTGGCGTGCAACCGGTGCAGATCCCGACTCTGCATTACTAATGGGGTTTTCGAGTTAGGAAAACCCAATAATACTTTGCCGGATCCGGGACTCGAATTTGGAACGTCTTGACCGACAGTCGCGCTAGCAACTAGATCAACGAAGCGGTCTATATACCTGCACATTATGTACGCATATAAAAACACTCAATAACCATCTCTTAGTACAGCTACCGTACCGTTATATCGGGTGTAGCGTTCTGGATTTCCGGCTAAACAAATAAGTTATGGGTAAATTTTGTTATCTGTTGTTTCAATTCCCCGGGTTCTGTGGCTTGTCGCGTCTTTTGCTGTATGTAAAAAAATATTTGTTCTCGATAGTATGGCTAATATTTTATACGAATTACATTTCTTCAAATTAACTAACGTAACATCACGCCTGTAATCTCCGAAGAGGTAGGCAGAGGAGTGCAGTAGAATGCCACATTTACACCCTGCTGTTTATTATTCTTCATAATCATAATTTTTATATGCAAAATAACGGACAATATACATATTTGGTAGTTATTATAATTCTTGCTCCTATTATAACGTTGTGGCGTGCAAATATCATCGGTACAATTGAGAATTTTATATTAAACATAATGAAAAATTTGCAAAACGTACATGATATTATGAAAAGTTCGCTGTATGTACTTTAATGATTCTGTCTACCCTCCTCGCGAGGGAGGTAGCGTGATCATATAATAACATTTTTATTGGTTACAATTCGTATAAATTACTTACTTAATTTTTTTTAGGAAAATGTCAATATTAACGCCATCACTCAGTGATTTATAATGCAAGTTAATTTGTAATCGTAATCAAGCTTGGGACACAGGGCTCTCCTTTACGCTCCAAAACGCAAAGAAAGGGCTCCTGAAAGCTTAAGTGTGTAGGTTTTCCTTCACCGCTCTAGCAAGTGGTATTTACCCCAAAAACGCACAGTTTTGCTAAGAGCTGCGCGGCCAGGATTTGCACCCAGGCCTCCGGAGTTAGAGGCTAAATTTCAAAGCATTGGTACATCACTACGGTGATCTTATTCGACGAGTCGATAGCTTGTCGTGAGTTGTCAGCCAGCGTGGTAAAAGGCTTAGTCGCAATGTCCAGGGAGCCCCGGGCCGTATACATATATGTCAAACTTAATCACAAACAGTCGCCGCTCGGGAAGGCTCCTCTCATGCACTGCTGTGATATGAATGATATGATGTTTTAATAGTAATAGCAAAGTTATATAATTTAAGTCAAGAATGTCGCAAAAAGACCTCTCGATCGTTTCTTGTGAGTACGCAGCGTGACGGTGACCGCAGCTGTCCCGACTGCCGGACTGCCCGTCTGCTGGCTCGTGTCTGTGGGAGACTTGACGAGGTGGGGTTACGGTAGGGTTGTGTCGAAATGTGAACAGTTGAGGTGATTGGTGAGGCGGGTCGGTTTCTTATGGGATAATAAAAGTTTTCGACAACTAAATTAGACTGACTAAACCAACTAAATTAAACTGAGTAAACCAACTAAGTTAAACTGATTGAACTAACTAAATTAAACTGACCAAATAAAATTACTGACCCATAGATGTCAGGCGAAATCGCTGCCAAATGTTAGCTTAGCATATAACATGACTAATATTAATAATAACTACTACTATTTTTTTCTAATTTAGTTATATATTCTATGTAGGTAGTAGTGGCTCGGAGTTTGGATATGTGCCCGGTGTATGGCATTAGGCTCACCACCTAATCCATAGTGGGACGTAAACGTAACTGGTGAAACGTGGGAGTGTTCTACATT
>DWDV01002516.1:0-11517 GCA_018245615.1 Mimoniades ocyalus
TTACACGTAAAAGAGAGAGACGGATAGCTATTGCATGTTTGTATTAAAAATGTAAACTACGGATTTTCGGAACGACACCACACACGCGGGTGTTTTGCTTTTTTGTGCTTTATGACAAAAACATAAAATGCTTAATAGGAAGCAAATGCAACCAAAAAAGCTCACTAAATTTCCGCCTTACTGAGTTTTAAGTCTGAGCTAAAACAGCCGAAGATATAAAGGAAATATTTTTAGTCTTAGCTGCCTTATTCTCTCTCGGAGCCGCACTGAGCTAAACTAAAATGAATTAAAGATATAAAAGAGTGATAATCCCAAGATCGATAAGATATAAATCACTCTTTTCTTGTCAGGGATACATTTTGCCCATCTATAGTACCGATAGTCTTGGGTAATTCATGAACGACCTAGGCGGAAAGAGCGCTCTTTGGCTGAACAATGCGAACTGGTTCATCGAGGATCTCTTTCTTAGTTCATTAGTTCTTATATATTTTTCACGTCGCCTTATTAGGCAGTGCCGCAGTGGCGATATGTGATCTACCGAATTATTTACTTTTTCTGTGTGCGCCTTAATATTCTGATATCGATACTAAACAAATCCACGTCTAATAACAGAATTTAAGTAAATGTTTTAAAGTAATTAATAAATAATTTTTTCTTTATTATTTATATAAAAAATCTTATGTCACAAATGTAATTGTGAACTTTTAATGCTATACTTGCAATAATTACAAATATACTTTTGCTTTATTTTTTATTTTTACTAAATTATAAAAAAATGAACTAATGCACTAGTAGATCGAACTAGTTCGCCATTGGATTGTAAATTAAATTGAGCGTTCTCATTGGTGACTGACTAGGCCCAAGACCAGTTATTGAGGAAATAACTAAAATATAGCGCAGCCAGCATTTTTGTCCACCATTCTTTCCACAGTTTTTCTTTCTTAAATGTCAAGTAATTTAGTTATTTCCTCAGTCAGTCATATTTAAATATTTTCTATCCATAGATATCAGTTATCCAAGCCATGCAGGTATGAAAAACCAGAAGGCTGTGTGGCACACCAAATTAATGTTATCGTTTTTAATTAATTATGCATTTCCAAATCCATTCGGCATAACATTTTACTTTTAAGATTTTAATTATTGCCACATCAACTTAGACACTATCATATCATACAGGCAAATTCAAATTCTGAAACCAAATGTATCGTTATATTAACTTAATATGTATACCAAAATTCCAGGGCGGAGATACTTATAATGGACATAGAAACAGTTAATATTGAAAAATTGTAGATTTAGTAATGTGGTGATTACTTCGATACCTATCATCTTAACGTCACGTCAGTGTCAGTGATCTCAGTAAAGTACTGTCTGTACTGTTGACAGTATTGAAGTTTGTCAGGTGATGTCTTCAACAAATAGTTTTATCTATGATTAGATGAACAAAGCAAAATGGCAATTGGTGTAGATACTACAAACTGGAAACCGAGAAAAATTACAGGTACACCAGCGGCAAAATTTATTAATATATTTGCCGGTGGTTTAATCGGTTTTGGAGTAATATGTGGTGCTTTTTACCAGTGAGTTTAATGTATAATATCGTGAGTCAAAGGTTATGTTATGACTGTAATGTGTGTGTTTTGAAAAGATTCACATTATATAATGGAATTGTACTTATTGTTCATTGAAACCGACGATAATGTTGTTACACCAATTCATACGTTCTGTTATAAAGCAGCAGTCTTGGCACTGCTGTCTGATGACTATAAGTAAAATTCAAGAAGTTTCAACTTTTTACTGTGGGATAGATCAGGAGAAAAATAAACATTCTTACATGACATCGAATTTCCTGGGCATATATTGCCATATCAGAATGAACTGTACTGTAGCAGACCATTCATAAAGTAATAATAAACAAATAAAAAAGTTACTAGTCTTAAATAGTGGTTATTGCGATTTTTGGGAGTCAATATTTTTAATATAATTCTAGATTGTTACTGCCACCTAACAGTATTAAGACCAATATGAAATTAAGAAAATTATATATATTCAATGTATGTTAAATTGATATAAAGTACTTGTATAAGTATTACAAGTTATAAAACTCACATTTTTCCTTAGATTCTCTGGAATAACATCCAAGTTTCGAAAAGCATTGGAGTCACTTTATGAAGATCCAATAGAAGAAGTTGAGAGGAAACAACTGATTGCTGGTGGTATCCCTCTCAAAACTGGTGATCAAATTAGAAAACTTGAGGAAGATTATAGAAGACCTGATAGACCAGATAAATAATATGAGCATAAATAATAATAATGATAGGTTAGTGTGAATAAAATAGATTCGTATTTATAAATAAACAGTAAAACTAATTAAGAATATTTGTTTTCATTGCTAGAGAAGCCTCAAATCTATATGAAGTTGTAAGTGAATACTTTAGGCACCACCTTGTTATGGATGAGAGTTGTATAACAAATAAAAAAGAAAAGCGAAGTACTACTGAAACCCTTGGGATAAAATCACATAAAGGCCAAGGGAAACCCAGAACAAAAAGACTTAGAGGTCAGAAAGATATAAGAACATTAATAAAACTAAATAAAAATGAACTAGTGACATATTCTAAGGATTTTGATTTGATTTGTAAGCATGCTGGTATTAACATAGATCCTGAGCAACTACAATTAAGTATTGCTCTTTCAAAATCACTCCAAGATTCAAACCCTATAAGCCTTGAAAATTCAACTGCGGGAAAAACTCTAACTTCTCAAGAAAGGAAAAGAAAAATTAGGTCCACATTACAGGAGTATGGTTTTAAAATCCCCGAAGTAAAATTTAATCTAAATAAAAAGACAAGGAAATACAGAAAAAAGTATAAGTTACTATTAGTATCAGATACAGAGAAGAAACAAGTAATTGCTGATAAGTATGCACAAATATTATTTAGGAACGGTAGTGTTTGTGAATTAAGTGATAAAAGCCAGTTTAAATGTCAAAATATCAATTCTGACCTGTTCAATTTATCAACCAATATTTCATATGATTGTATAAAGAACAATGAAGTTTTTTATGTAAATAATCTTGTGGAAAAATCTGTCACTAAACGGCATCACATGTTAAAGGATTGGTCTGAAATACCTGGTAGACCAATAAGTCCTAAACTTGAACTACCAGATATACACTTTGACAACATAGAATTTTCACAAGAAGAATTAGCTTTTATATTAAGTGGTACAATTGACTCAACACAGGATATTGTGGAAAGAAAATATAAGAGTACCAAAAACTCTAAGGTAATAAAAAAAAATATAGATAATTTGAATATTCATCCAAAAGTTTCAGATCTTAGTATCAAATATAAGGACTGTGATATTGAGTTAAAAGGAAGTATATCTGAAAAAGTATCAACTGAAGATAACTTTGAGAATTCATGTTGTAGAACAGTTTATGAAAAATCACAGGAAATGTCATTGCCAAAGCATAGAGGTTGTTCACCTGATCTATTTGACGATGAAGTTACGATAATTATGGATAGCTCAAAAGACAAAACAACTATGGAAGAGCACTTTTCTACTAAATCTGTGGTAAGAGAACAAATTCATTTCATGGATCTAACAGAATGTGTAAATATTGTAAATTATAATACTGCCGATACTATACAAGACTCTTATGTATCTCAAGGACTACACAAGACAAGAATGATTCAAGACGACTTCATGGATCTTACTGGTTGTGTAACGTCAACCTCTCAAAAAATGCTTAGTAACCAACCTAATACACTTAGAGACGCTAGTGAAACAGAAACTATGGATTTAACTCTATCGCCAAAATTGAATGATAATTCTCTGATCAAGCAACATAATAAAAGTGATAATAAATCCCTGGATGATACTATTATTATAATTGACAATGACTATTTTGCTAACAGTTCAGACCGGAAATCAGTCAAATTAGTTTCGAATGAATCTGATATTATAGATTTAGTAGGTGATCAAACAATATTAAATAATCGATCTCCCAATATTACTGAAGAGTATGGTAGTAATTGTGAGTTTGATAATTTGTTAAATAATATCCCATCAAGTATTAAAAAGGTACATTATGGCAATGTTAACAAAGTTAATGATAATTCATTTCAAGAAAATGAAGGAGAAATCATGGACTTATCACAAACATCAGATTCTGAAAACTGTTTATATGGCGAAAAAAAATTAGATGGCGTACTTGATAGGGATCACTATTCAAATCATGTAGCCGACAGTTCTCTAAAGGAAAGCATCTACAGTAACACTGTGCACAAAAAATCAATTAAAACACGATTAGATACAAAAAGAAATCTAGATTTTGACAGTGATCGTGAATGTGATTTTGTAATAGAAAATGTTTCAAAAAACATTCAAAATACTACACAAGGGTCTTATTTGTGTGAAAATCATATTATAAATGGTGAAAATCCAGACGGAGAACGCCATCCCAACCTAATCCATCATTCTGGGTGTTCTAAAAATAAAAATAACTCAAAAGATATAGAAATACGTGACATATTAAAAAATGTTGATGATAACGATTATTATATTTGTAATGTTATTAGTTATAATAATGAGAAATCTGCTGATGAAAAAGATATTGTGGTGTCAAAGAGAAATAACATTAAAGAAATTAGCACATGCAAAAACAACTCATATCATAGTATACATGGGGAAAAATACCAAACATCTGTTGATCACGAAAATGATCGTGAGTTTGACAGCTTATTGGATAATTTAACGAAGAGTAAAAAAAGTATTGTAGTAGCTTCAAAATCCTATGAAGATGAAAGTTTTTCTTTTAAACATGACAGTACATTTGCATATGATTCTAATTTGCGAAAACGAGAAATTGACTTGACCCAGTATTCAGATTGCTTAGAACTTGTAACTTGTAGCACAAAGGTCATAAGTGATACAGACGAATTAGGGAAAAGAAATAACATTTCGATAGATTATGATGAAGTTTATGAAGAAAAAGACAATAATAAATATGATAAAACATTTGAATATCCTGAAGTTACTAATAACAGTTTTGTAGAAAAGAATAAATGTTTAAGTGAAGCAATTGTATCAGGTTCAAGTCAAAATTATGAACAGTTTGAAATATCAGGTAATGAATACAACTATTCAATCGATCGACACAAAGAAGAGAGTCGTTTGATCAAACTGGATCGGAATTCTAGGTTCGACATAGGAGGAATGTCGTCCATTGAAGGCCTATTAAATCAAAATGAATTTTCTCCGAGCAAGCTAAGAAGCAGTTGTAGTTCCTTGGAAGCTAATTCAAACGAATACGGTGATAATAGCTGTTTACCGAAATTCAAAATGAAAACTAAGGATAATTTATTGGGTGAAGAAAAAGAAGAATCAGGATCATGTATGGAAGGTCAATCAGAAAAAAAATCGACCCCTTTAAAATCAAGGAGTACTGACGATAATGTAGTTGTCCAAACCCCACTGCAAAATGATTACATTATTAAAACTGATCAAGTAACACCAATGCCTAATTACGAAGGTATGACTAGTCCAGAAAGAGAGCAAGAATTGGATAAATATGGTATTAAACCACTAAAAAGGAAACGAGGTAAGAAAGTAGCTTAATATGGTTGTATGCACCTTGCCTTATAGCTAGGAAACATGTGGTAGTAGGTAGCTAGTAGTGTGGTCATAATGTGGTAGTGGTAGCTAGAAAACATGTGGTCATATGTATACCACATTTTACAGTGAGGTAAAAAAACCTTTCTCAATGAAATTTCTAAGCTTTTATTAAGCAAGCGGTGAGTTAAAATTTACACTGAAATGTATATGGCCAACACACTATATAAAGTTCAAAAAGAAGTAAATATTACTTGGAATTTTCCATTTTAAACTATCTCATTTCGTCGAGTTGCAAGCACCAATGCTGACTGAGAGGTCCTGTGTGCAATCCCGAGTCAGGTACTATTGGGTTTTTTAATTAAGATTTTCTAGTAGTGACTCGGAGTTTGAATTTGTGCCCTGTGTGTAGCAATAGCTTAGCCACCTATTCCATAACACGACATAAACATAAATGGTGACATGTAGGAGTGTATTCTCTTCTCTGCCACCTCTTCGGTCATTACAGGTGTTATGTTATGCTCAATTTTTAAGATATCATTTATTATTATTTTCACTTAAACAATTCAATACAATTTAGACCTTCATCAATATTGAACTTCTTATTTTCAACACTTGCAGCTATTCAGATTTTAACACACATATACAACCAAACTCATCCAATTATGCAAATAATATCAGAATCTGAGGGGTGCTCCTCACCATACAAAGTTAGAAAACATAATTATGTCACAACTTTTCCAAGAAGAAGCATAGTTTCAGAAATAAAGTCCATTGAAGAAAAGAACGCCATACAATTGTCTAAACCTAGTTTAAATAAAGTGGAGCCATTGTCTCAAAAATCGACACTATCACGCCAGAAGTTGGCGAATAAATCTCGTAAATCTCCTACGCAAAAATTTAAAAGTATTGAAGATGTTAATAAAGAAAATAATATATACAACACAGTCACACAATTACCAGATATAAGAAATATTGAATGTGGCACTGAGGACTGGATCTTTCAAAAGAGGGAGAAAGCAAAGGTAATATTATAGTATTATTTTAGTAATCCAGTAATTTTTAATTTGGACTGTGCAATCTCACTTACGTTATAATAATGTTTATCATACAGCCTTTATTTGGGAGTTGCACAGGTGCATCAAGCATTTTGCTCAAAAATTGCTTAATGTATTTCGGTACCCCATGATCCCAAATATTAAATATGCCATTGAGTCATCTCATGACACATTCAATTTGGCACGAATTATTGAGATTCACATTAGCCTTTAATATTTTAACTTTATCTATACTCTTTTTAGGTGCATTCGTGCAGGGTACCTCTGCACATAGCGTTTCATAACTACGTGTCATCTCGGCGCCTGCTCAAGGAAGCCATTCTTAAATACGAACCCATCAGAATTGATGATATCCGCAAGGGATTGGTTTCTAATGGATATAGGTATAATGCTAAGGTAAGACATTATAATTTATCATCTTGATTCAAAAAAAATCCAATATCAATATGGTAACCCTAACCATAACCAAGAAATTATTTTTACCATGTTAACATGTTTAAAATAATTTTCTGGTTATGTATGTGCTAAATATTTTTGTTGTAAATCAGTTTGAAAAAATATTATTTTCAATAGTAGCTCATACTATCTATAGGCAAGTGTGAATGTGTGTTCAACAGATAGTTTATTTAAATTATTCGGATCTATTGGAAAAAAGTATAAGAATATCCTTGTCGGGGAGACTGAAGTGGCTGTAAACAGTGGTCTAATAATTTTTTAATAATAGGTTAATGCTTAGATTTAAGATTCAAGTGTTGAAAATGTACCCCATTGTCTTTATACATTGTTTTATAACACTTAACTTATTTCAGGATATCATGAGGTTCATGGATAAAAAGTGTATCACCATAAAAACTGCAGACAAGACAAGAAATAACAAAAAAAAACACGTTAAAGGAATATTTTACAAGAATCATGGTATTGACTGAAATGTACAATTTAGAAGTTTTTTATTTTTATTTTACTAAAGTACTGAGTAACTGAAGAAGTACTGTCTATAAATATAAAATTATATCAGATTTCTCTCAACATAGTTCTCTCATATCATGAAACTGAATATTAACTTGTGTAGTGTAGTAATATGTAATTTGCATATTATTATTTCATAAAAAGCATATGGTCTAAGTAATAACATGTATGGTGATAAGGGGATAGATTCCAGAACACACACACATTATTTGCATGTGATTGTCTATTTGAAATTGCATGACTGGTTTGGACCTAATGTGGACTATATATGAATCAAATTTGTAACATCACGCCTGTAATCCCCAAAGAAGTAGGCAGTGGAATGTAGAAACTCTCATGTTTCACCCACTATGGACTGGTGGGTGCCATACACCGGGCACATATCCAGACTCCGAGCCACTATTCGAAAATCTAAGTTAGAAAAATTTAGCAGTGTCTGACCCGGGAATTGAAACCAGGACCTCTCGATCGGCCGTCGCACTTGCAGCCAACACGACCAACGAGGCAGTCATTAATTAAATTCGTCTAAAATAACAAAATATTATCACCATTGTTATAATAAATGACTGTCGTGTTAAATAATTTTTAATTTTACACATTTTGCTATGGTACCTATATAATATTTTTTTTCTTGATAGTAAAAATTGTAGTATTTAAGCAATAGACAAGAAAAATAAAATGGAGTTAGCAAGAACGATTTATTCATAAGAAACGGTTCATTTAATAAAAACAATCTGCAATGTTAATATCAGAATAAAATAATGAATATAAAAGAAATCAATTCAAATTGCACATAAACATAAAACGAACACAAATTTAATGCTCAATTAAGCTGAATACCCAGGATATAAAGTTGGAATCTTACAAATCCTTATAAATATTTTAGGCTATTACAGTCTTGTATTTTTAACTCTACTACATACATAATTATAAAGCACACATTTTATACATTGTGAATAGATATTGTGATAATATCAGTATGATAATAATTATTTTTCTTTTCAAATCAAGATATAACAACATATTGACAATATGTATATGACATTGTACATTATATGTATTTGTGTATATATTACAATGACAGTAACATTTAAAGATGTTAATCTCACGTATTTAATAATCATGTAATTTTTGTGTTATATACTTCACTCTTTTACAAATGATCTTAACATTTCATTTTCATTAAGTCTGTACTTGGTCAGCTAATCATTCAGTCTGTGACAAAGATACTTATGTACATGATGTAAGAGATGTTGAACAACTATTCAGATCTAGTTTGACATTTATTATTTCCTATTCTCATAACAAAGAATAGCAAATTAAAATGGGAGTGGACTGACCCTATTTAGTGCAGAACCTATAAGTGATGAAGATGGTGCTCAATTGAGTGCTTGCTATAAGAGAGGACTATGTCCAGTGGACACAAACAAGCTGATATTGACCATGATTTAAAGCATATTGATAAACCATGAATCAAAAATAAATTATGGAGAAAATATTTGACTGTATTGTCACACACATATTAGATCAGAGGTTAGCCCCTAATTAAATAAAATTATTTCTGCTTCTGCGCAGTCTGTTACTTCATAAATTAATCAAATCAATAAACGTCATTAAAACCTTGGCGAAGATTTCGAAGTGTTCAGTCTGTTGTCAATTCTTAATTTTTTTCCAGCCTGCTTTAATTTACCTTGTAAAATTTGTCTGACTGCACAAAGGTAGTGGTATTTAATAAATTGTATCACACTGTTGTGTTGTTTGGCCAGTA
This sequence comes from Mimoniades ocyalus, assembly GCA_018245615.1. Taxonomy (NCBI): domain Eukaryota; kingdom Metazoa; phylum Arthropoda; class Insecta; order Lepidoptera; family Hesperiidae; genus Mimoniades; species Mimoniades ocyalus. Next base: position 9,412 of record DWDV01002516.1, read on the forward strand.
ACAAACTACGGCCTTAACTCTTCTCTTTCGGAGAGAAGATATAAAAAAAATGAGAGAAGATATGTGTTCACTAAAGAATTGTCGATGATGAGAGTGAAACTATATCAAAAGTTACATATTTAGTCAGAGCAGAATTTTACATTTCTACCATTAACATTACATTACTGACGTAATTTTTTTAAATACATATAACATATGTATTACAATATTTATATACATCTCAGATAAACCAGATGTCATTTTTTTAGTAACCCAGCTTGTTGTATTACTTGTCTTGTGGCATTGTTGATGTGTCGAAATCTGTCTGGCCCTAATTGTATACCACCATACCTGAGGATAGAAAGTATAAATTATATTAAATTGCCACTTAGATAATCTATAATTTGTGGTCATTGTAGATAACTTACCCAAAGATATCTGGCTGTTTGAGCAATCCTTTAAGGTTACTAAACATTAGAACCAAATGTGGGTGGAAAAAGAACACTTACTAAACCCGACACTTGCTGATCACACTATAGTGTAGCCTGTTTAGGCACGGCTACATACCAGGCCGCCGAACGGCAGCAGTGTAAGTAATGCGAGCAGCAGTACTCTGTGATCTTCAACCCACATCCCCAGCATGGGGATTATGGGCAGAAACCCCTCAGGCGACTTGGCTACTGATGACAATAAATTCACACACACACATACACACAGTCATAGTGCTTTTACACTTTTTAACACTATACCTGCATGGCTAAGTTCTCCTTTTATAATAAGTTAAAAGCTTACCATCTGGACACCACAACAAGTGTATTTTTCTGATCGAGTATCTGCAACAAGTGAAGCATCCTGCCACCTGCATGGGTTTCTCCATCGTCATCACAGTCTTGCAACACCGACATTCCTTTAGAAGTTTTTCTCTCTATCCTATATGCATACATATTATGTGTAGCATTCAAGATCTTCTTATTCTGCTTTAGCTTTGCCAGTACAGCACTGTAATAAACAAGATATTTAGAAGTTTATTAGATATTATTAACTTTCATCAGTTATTCCATGCTCCAAATTGTAAAATAAATAGTTCAATCCCAACTGGTATTTTTAGGGAACAATTATCATAAAGTGCCATGTTGATAATATTTTTAGTGGTTTCATACATTATATTGTACAATGTATTAAATTGTACTGAATACTTCAGAAGGAAACCATATCTAAATGGTCAAAAACAGCATAATGTACTCACTTCACATCTTCAAGGCTGTGAACTACTGCAGCATGGCCCTGAAAAGAGCTTCGTCTGTCCATGATTACTTCACCATGAATGATTTCAGGACAATTAATTTCCAGCTGAAAATTTTAAATGAAACAGGTAAGAGCCATAAAATTATAAAAAACGTGTACTCAAAGTAATCATAAAGGGTTTGATTCATTTGTTTTATAAATGATCATTGTTACATATTGCTGTAGTTACAATTTTAATTTAATTATTTTTTTTAACAGAACCTTTACAGTTAATGTCACAATTTAGTATGGTTTTATAATGGATGGTTTTATCAGTGGTACAATAAAAAGGGTTGATGATAATATATTTGGAAAAATAATATAAAACTTACAGGTCACTGACACAGGCAACCTCTATATAAAAATAAAGCACAAAGTAATTTAAGATAAGTACTTATGCATTATTTCCAAGAACCACATGATGATGCAAATTCATATTCAAATATCATTTATTCAAAATTGGTTCATTACAACACTTTTTGCATGTCAAAATGAAACTACCACCGCTTCGGCAAATACTTCGCTAGGGAGAAGAAACGGCGAAAGAAACTCCATAGGGCTGTGCTTCTGCATCTTTTTAAAATAAGCACTTATGTTAAGATATAAATTATAATTATTAAGCCTTAGAACTGTAGCAACTCATTTCCAAACCTCTATGTCTTGCATGTAATCTGCAATTGAGTAATAGGCTTTTTGACATAATCGAAGCTTAACGAATTTCTTGAATCTACAAACTGAAAAACTTACTACGTCGTTTGGTAGTTTGTTATTTATTTATTTATTTAAGTTTTTAGGGAATCTTACAGCTAAATACATAAAAGGTAGGTTATAAAGGAAGATTAG
>DWDV01002517.1:0-11514 GCA_018245615.1 Mimoniades ocyalus
GCATTACGTTGGAAACAAAGTTCAACGCGATTATCAGTCTTTAATGTAAATTGTAACAGTACCTACCTACGTCATCAGTGAAAATGCACTGGCGACGTGCTCCCCATCAAGTTTCGCACTTGTGAACGTGTTTTGCTTCCTCAAAGTGCTCGCTGTGTGTCAGGAACTAACTAGCATTCCAATTACGTAATCAAACTCGCTGCTGCGCGTCTTCATTTGTCTTCAAATGAATCTTGATGCACCTAAATACTGCACAGACTACCTGAAGTTTGACGTACTCATACAGATTATTATGTAACTGTTTATACACAATGTATATTTGTATTATATCTATAGTACCTCGCGAGACAATATAATAATAAAAGATCCTAGTGTTCCTACAAAATATAACCAATTTCACTAGGATAAACCGAACGAACGATGACGTCACTCGAGAATTGAGTCCGTATATTTTTATATGAAACTAGCTTATTGCCGGCGGCTCCAGAGTGTTTGTAATTGAAGTCCCCACTGCGCTCTCATACTATAGCTCATATATATCTCTTGTTTAAATTGACATATTTAAACAAGACATATATTACACATATTTAAAATTGTGATGAAATAAATTGACTACGACGATCTACACTAGCCCGACACATGCATGGACCTGGCATGCAATGGCATGCAATTCTATATACTAATAGATTCTAATTACTCTAGGTCGTAGGTAGCGGCTAGGTGGTAGCGGCTAGATGAGATCTGCGGGGGATCGAATGTTGTAGCATAAAACGGAACATTACGCCTGTAAACCCCAAAGAGGTAGGCAGAGTGGGACAGTACACTTTTATGTTTTATCAGTTTACGTCTCATTATGCAAAACGCAGTGAGCCAATCGTATTTTAACCGTTTTTATTGAAGAGTTTCATGTCATGCTACTTTCCGGAGTACCACAGAATGAATATCCGTTGGTGGTCGCCAAGGGTCCAGTGGATACTAAATCTGATGTTTCAGCAAGAACCTTGCTTTTTCGCAGGTTTAAATCGTTCAGCCGTAGAGTGATTCTTTTATCGGTAAACAAATTATCCATACAAATTTATTATGAAAAGAAGATTACTGCGCGGTATTAAATGTCAAAAGAAGCCTGTCCAACGCAAGTAACGCGCCCGGAAGTAGGTTAATTGGTGTCAAAATGTGGTGTGAAGCAATTTGAGCCAACCTTACCCATCTTTCGCTTAAACAATGTACTTATCACTTCTTTTTAAACTTACATTGACTTTTATTAGACATGGTAGAAGGTTCTAATGTATCGAAAATCAAATTTTATTGTTTAATGCCTATGACAATCGTGTTGGTTACAAGCACAACTTCCGGTCGGCAAATCCTGAGTTCAAATCCAGGGTCGGGCACTAATAATTTTTTCTAATTTAGATTTTCTAGTATTGGCTCAGAATCTGGAAATATGCCCGGTGTGTTGCAATAGACTTACCACCTATTCCATAGTGGGACGTAAACGTGACTGGTGAAACGCGGGAGTGTACTACACTCCTCCACCTACCTCTTCGGGAATTACAGGCGTGAAGTTACGAAGATTTTTTATTGAATTCCTCTCGTGAAATTATTCTTATTAATTATTCTGTTCTTAAATCGTGTCGTAATATCTTCATTAATTTGATTCATTAAATTTTATACGCATATTCGCATGAAAAAAAAATTATCACATTAAATGAACCTGTCATAATGAATGAATGAATTGAAAGAACATAACAATCAATTGAAGTGTTTAATCAACGTAACGTAATCACTGAAATACTTTAAAAGGTTCACCCATTATTCCATGGGGAGACAATATGTATAGCGTAACTAGTGAAACGTAGCAGTGTACTACATTCTCCTTCCTAATGTTCAGGGGATTATAAATGTGTAATGTTACGTAATGACGGAATGCATTAAATGTAGTTCTTTCCTAATTTTTTAATCATCGTTTCTAGCATAGGTATTACAGAAAGTAGAAAAATTAAATTACTTCACAAAGAGTTGAAACAAAGTAACGCTCAATTTCTCTCTTAGGCGACAGAAATTCACATCAGAATAACAAAGCTAGATGTTTTAACTAATTAAATACCTAAAAAATGTGAAAACACTTTCTGAATAAGAACGAGCGGCGGAAATAAAGTCTGGAATATTTATTGTCTGTTTATTCCCGTTGTGAATGTTAGTTGTATCTTGTTTACGGCCCTTATTTTACAAATTTTTCCGATGTGCATAATCTCATAAAGGAATCTCTGTTTTAATGACAGTGTTGTACAGTTTAAAGGTGAAATTCTAGTGTTTTCCATTAACTTCACATAATATTCACTTTGATAATACGATAAAATGCTTATTATTCGTTGGCCATTGCCAGATACATATGTAGTAAGTAAAATAAAACAATTGTCACACAATTTTTCTATTACAATTTACGAGGTGCTTAACATTATTATTGCATCTCTATGTACTTATCTAATTTGTAAAAATAAAACAGTTAATGATAGTTATGAATGAAACAAGTTGAAATTTCGCTGGCAAACATATCGAGGAATTAATAGCAATACGGTTATATTGTTTAGAAATTGTAAATTCCAAATTTGAAGTTCATTTTCTTTATCTTTAGTTAATAATCTTTATTTTTATTTAGCTGACAATTTTAAACAGTTTCGATCAGTTCTTTATTCAACCGTACCTTCGAACTTCGAACTAACCTAACAGTCAATGAATACGTGTTACCACTAAATTGAACTATACGTTTTACCATTTAATTCAAGCTTTGATAAACGTAATACAATGAATACAAAAAAATATTAGGTTTAAAAATTTTATTATGACGCGCTGTTTATATAGGCACGCGCCGCCGGCCCCCCGTCTGTACCGCCGCAACCGCTGTGTCCCTGCATTTTAAATCTGTAATATCTTCGAAAATATTCATTTAAATTAGATGCTGTAAAAGGCCATATTGATCTATAATTAATGCACAATGTATTTAAGGTACTTAATTGGATAAGGATTAATGCTGTATTGCTTAAAATCGCTTCGTAAATAAGCCAATTATTTCTCTTAAAAAGTAAAGGATAAAAAATTATTATTGTAGGTTATCCCTAAGAGAGAGACATATACTCGTACCATCGCTGACGTTTTTGTAGAACTTTTTAAGTACAATACTGTACAATACTGTAGCACATTATTTTGATCTATCTCGTAGGGTTCAACCAACGTTTGCAATGTAAGCGCACAAAATTGTGTTTATTACATCACATTAGAAACCTCTAAAATAATCAATGTTCCTCTAGTATATTATACATGTATTATACATATAAACCTTCCTTTTGAATCACTCTATCTATTACAAAAAAATCCGCATCAAAATCCGTTGCATCGTTTTAAAGACAGCGGGAAGCGACTTTGTTTTATATTACGTAGTGGTATACATATAATACATAAGACAAGATTGTAATATTAATGTTTTATATTATTATTATTATTAATATTATTAATTTAATTATAATATTATTACGTACACAATCTAGGGCCGCTTTATAAATAATAAATTAAACTACCATTGTTAGCAATACATAACGCAGAAAGAAACATTACGATTCGTAAGAAGTTGTATTGTAAAACACGCGAAGAACATAATGTTCATGTATTAGACGATAGACATACTTGTAGTAGACGACAATTTTAAATAGAAAATTCTATTGCCAATCTCTGTTGTTAATTTATCCGTTAACGACGATCGCTTAGTAAAGAGTAAAGTACGGCGTCAAGCGAAAATGTATGAGAGAAAAGAACTGCATACTTAGAAACCAATTATATTGCATTTGCACGAATAATATAATATTACTTAACCTACTCGTAATTAATCCTTATTAGTCACCAACTAAAAAGTAATGATAATATTAAGACTGTGTTAGTACCGAGAATGCACTTATTTAACTTAATTTCCCTACATCTAAAAAGTTGCGAAATGCGGACGATTCTAGAACCGAGAATAGAACATACAGAATGTCGGCAAATTTTTATGTCAACGATTTATGCTAATTCTGACCTTATGTAACAAACGCAACAAAAAAAACCTGTGTTGTTTACTTCAATGCTTAAACAAACACGCTTAAAATAACTTGAATGAAATTACAGTTACATGACCAGCCCATGCCACTTCAGGGAGATAATCCTCTGAGCTATATCGGTTATCCTATCGTTTCAATAATATTTATTAAATTATATTATGTGAGCTTGAGTTATCTTCAATCTTTTAGTGCAGGCTCCATCCAGCAGTCGGCTAGAACTAGCTCGAGATGACGACAACGATGGTGACGAGGTTTGAATTTCAATCTCTTTATACGATATTAGCTGTTCCCGCGACTTCGTCCGCGTGAAATTCTAAAATTCAAAAATATATCCCTGGATATTGACGTGACCGTCGGTAATACAGTGCAACGGTATTATAGTACTCAGGGTTGAAACTTCATTACTGGAATGCTAAATGGCATTGAAGAAGCTAGATTTTGAATTTTTTTGGCAAATATTTTTTTTTATATTCGGTAATTTTTTAAAGTATTCTATGGTACTTCTAATACCTCTAAGAATATGTGTACAAAGTTTCATGATGATCCGTTAAGTAGTTTTCAAGTGAAAGCGTAACAAACAAACTTACATTCACATTTATAATATTAGTAGGGATTAAAAACATATACTTTTGATATTAAATTTCCCGTGTTAATTATCTTGCCGTGATGATTTCCGAATCGAAAACATCGATGTGCAGGTTTTCATGACCTGATTTAATGCTTAAATCTGGTTCGATCCATCGTTTCACTTATTTTAACCGTTCGTTATTAACGCTAACCGGTAAAACGTGCTTCTCAAGTATTTTACGAAATTTTGATTTGACTATAAATTATCAACCCATTTTTTTACGTCGTACTTGCATTTAGGTATTATTCGAGATTTATCAATTTGGAGAAGGACATTGCAGAAAAACATCCCCGCACAAAAGCAGGTAAACCTCGGACAAAATAAGACTAGTGCATATTTTCCAGTACAACGTGTTCTCGTGTAGAACAGGTACGCCGGCCGAAAACCGGGCGAATTCTTCATCTGCGAGTGACAGCGTGCGGTGACTAATTAGTCAAGACTATGTTATTTTTTAATACGTGCCCCAAACCTATTTTGTTTTTGTTGATTCCAACTCCTATTTACCCTAAGAACTCACCTTCCGTAAGACTAATTGCAAAGATTGGTGCACACCATAAAATTAACTAAAATTCCGCATAGATAAATCATAACATGATAACTATGAATGTCCAATAAATTAGAATGGAATAGAACATATTTATTCTATGAGTAAAGCAAATATTAACTTATAATTATCACAATACTAATAAGAAAAAAAGATATCTAGACATAATTACGATGGAAAGGGCCAACACTCAGTCTTACTGTGGGCAAATGCGCATGGCCCCCCGCATACCGGTTCTCAGTGAGGGCCACAAATTACAATTATGGCTTAATAGCCGCAGCCAAAAGAAAACAGTTGTAGGAAGGAAGTGATAGAAGTAAACAAGTTTCAGCTCGCTGGCATAGTTCAGAAGGGAAGAATGTATCAATGGCAGAGTTAGTACTTACGTCATTCTTAAAATTATAAAGCGTTAGAGTTTAAAAAACAAGGAGTCGGCAAACTTTTATTTTATCGCGGCAGTGCGTTCAAGTAGCGACCTTATCGTGGGGCTAAGTTTGGGGCGTTCAACATTTTCTTTCCTAACTCCAAAGATCGACTTTCTTTTGTAGGAAATAATATGAAACATGATATGAATTGAAAAAGTTCACGGCAAAGAATCTTGGGACATCGAACGCAAATCTTGTTATCGTAAACAAGAGCTTCCGCTCGAAAGAGGTTATGATAACAAAGCATTATAAATTGAGCCAACCGGTTTCTAAAATAATAACCTAAAAAATATTCTTCGTTGATATCAGGAAGACTAAATGTTGAGTTTATATCTTAGATAGCTGAAATAGTATTATTTTTAAGAATTTTACTGTTAAAAACATATTGATTTACATCTTATATCAAAAATATCAAAGCACGTCCTATTATTTTAGACTTTTAAATACATGAAGATGTATGTTTGATTACATTCAAATACGAAATTTAAAACCTACGATTGACAATTAACGAAATCACATACGCAATACGGAGGCGCTCGTACGGCGGAATTGAAGAAAATATTTATAGGATGGGAATTTCAAATGTATTCGAGTGGGTACGTAAACGCGTATCGTGGGGCAAGATCGCGCGGCAACAAATTGCGGTTGGGCAAGATAAAAAAAGGTCGGTCCGTCATTTTGCTAAACGAGCAGGGAACCGGGAACAGCGAGCGGGAGCAGTCGGGCTTCGCTCGGCGAACGACGGTTACGTTACGCGCCGTTCCACTTCGAAAACGTCTCAGAAAACTGATACTGCCGTCAATTTTATTCAGGTTGATTTTAATTTATTGCTCCGTCGTCGACGTCGTCGTCTACAAAAAATCTACTTACCGCAAACGTAAAATTCGATTTCACCAGACAGATGAATGTAGAGTGAGATCCAATTTGACTGCCAGCATTTATTTCCACGGACTCCAGCTGTGGAATATCTATATAAAAATAATGCAAGAGATCATGTTTACTTCGCTTTTACTGCGTTCTTAGATGCGGGATCAACGTCATGAGTATGACTAACGTAAACGTCATCTTTAGCAGCGATGTGAAGTGACAATTCATTCGTAATAATTCCAAATTTGAATAACAATATTGATTTGTAAAGTTCAATAACTGTGTTCCATGGCCAATTGAAACGCAAAACGCACAGTCATAGGAAGCGATATAACATGTTAAATACATAAGTAAACTAATTGAAAAATAAAATAATTACTTCAGGGAAAGAGACTTATAATCCCCGAAAATGTAAGCAGAGGAATGTGCGCTCCCACGTTTCACCGGTTACGTTTACGTCCCACTATGAACAAGGGGAGCCTACTGTCTAATTTCAGCTGAAAAGTCTAGATTCGATTCTAAGTTAGAAAAATTTAATTCCACCCGAGCCAGGATTCGAACCAAAAACCACTCGGTCATCTACTTCAATCATAATACCTAAACAAGATATTTATTGACGGTATTCAAGACACTCAGTCTTACTATGTGCAACCCTTATAAACGTCCGCTGATCGTTAAGAGCGTGACTCGATATAAAATCGCTTTTATTCATTGTGATTATAATTTTCTTAAAAGCTCCTATCATGCAACGACATCGGGTAACGAGCTATCCAAGAAAACAACTTGCATGCTATAAGAGACAAATTGCATTATAAGAAAAGCTTTTTCATATTCATTATCCGAGATAGAAAAGTGAATTGGTTTTTGAAATGATATCTTTCGCCGCTTATAATGTTACTCATACTGAGAGGGAGTAAGAGAGAGAGAGAGAGAGAGAGAGAAAGTAAAGATAAACAATTCTTGTCACGCCTAAGTCAGCTTATGTACCAGATGTTTTGCAAATATCTAAAGTAAATATATGTAGGTTTACATAATAGTTGTGTAAAATGTATCGTCATCGTCATCCCCATTATCATCATTTCGGGCCACTAATGTCCACTGCTGGACACAGGCCTCCCCCAGATACCACCACAACCGCCGCACCACACACCACAACCACATCACAACGGGCCGTTGTTCTTTTAATGCACTAATTCTCAATACATTTTCTGTGAACTCCAATACAATAACATTTTACCTATAAATATGACCAAACCAAACTAAAATAGACAAGGAATATAATACCCGTTACTGCGATATTAAATTATTGTGCAGTGAGCGTGAAAATTATTATTTCGAATGCAATCACCGTATTGATTTCAGATGTATTGCTATAACCTAGCCTTCCGTATGTTATGGTACAGTGATTAAATATTTCCTCTATAAATATAAGAACAATTGTTCTTATACAGGCCCATCGGTTCAGTGGTTAGTGCACCTGACAATCGAGCCGAGGGTAGTGGGTTCGATTCCCATCGATACGTATTTGTGTTAATGAGAACAAGTAAATTTTTGTTTTTTATCCGGGTGTAAACAATATGTATATAAGCATTATATATTTTAATATATGTATGTAGTCTATCAACCGTCTAGTTACAATAACACAACCTTTTGATGGAAATGATGGCCCAAGATATTTATATATTTATTTACTTACATACGTAATCGTTTAAATGTAAGGTCAAATGTTCAAAATTATAAGAAGACTTAACAATCGTGCGTATATACACAGAATTGTAGAACAATAAGAGCAATTCTCAATAAATATAAGCAAATTCAGCAACTTTGCATCTCGGACCACAAGACACGCGAAGTAACATACAAGCATCATACGTGTATAACGACTTACGTATCTTATCTTTATCATAAAGACTATGCGTATCCATATGAATAATTTGGCCATCCGACCGGCGCGTTGCGGCATCATGATAAAACAGAATATAATGTTGCCAGTACAGGCATGGAACGAATGTTGATGTAGGCCACATAGGGGCAGATGTGCGTGACTGAACAATAGGCAAACACATATTGACTTACAGGTTTATTCATTTAGAACAGACGTTGATTAAAAGGTATGCAAATGACTGAATGACTGGCAAATATATGGATTTTCAGTTCTAGTCGCTTCATCCGGATGTTGATAACGGTTGACGTAAATGACAAAGTGTGTCAATAGCTAGCGTATGAAGCGTATATACGAGTATGACTGAGCGTATATGATTTATTCAATAGGCCCGGTGTTTTCCCGTGGGTATTGTGACAAAATATTTTCAAAGTTTTAACTTCTGTCTTTTCGTATTATAGAACGCGACACGACACGCGCCGGTATAGAATGTTGAGTTCGAGCTACAAGCTAACGTTTTTCCATACCGACACCAGTTTGAACGTAGGCATGCAACGCCGCGTTTAAAAAAAAAGACAAAAAATAGAAAAACTGGTGTGAACACACAAAAAACAGAAATGTCGATCAATGCCAATGTCAAAAAAATACAAAATATCTTTGGTTCTTATTATTTTTTAAGAGTAAATTAATAACTTTGCGTCGTACCTATATGTGTTTTATTTACGTAAATTGACAACGCAAAGTTTTTTTTTTCCAAATTGAGGTGAGTGACAAAAAATTTCGATAATTGAATGCTTCCTTCCTCATTGTAAGTGAACTGCGTAAGTGGATAGCAGTTAGTAACAAGTTCCCATGCTTCGGAACAATCGCAAGTCTCGTCTGGGGATTTCAAACCAGTTTAAAAATTTTGCCGTTAACCCTTATCTATCCGATTAACATTGGAGCACCGTGGTGGAGCATGCAGAGGGTATCCTATAGTTACAGAACGTCCGTACCTGGCCATTGAGCGTATCGATCCCCAGTATAACATATAAATAACATCGCTATTTTTTTGTATACGTACTTTCAGATTAACTTTGAAAACTATTAATGTAAATTTAATCTCATGACATTAGCTGAACAACGACGCAAATGATTTCGCGTATATAATTATCATCATCAGCAACCCTTTCAAGTGTCTGCGAAAACGGGATCCTCCCGCGGATATTATTATCCTTAATAAAACGCGGACGGAACCGCGGGCGCTTACTTGTATAATAAGGGCAGAAATTGTTAAACAAATGACAACCGGATACTGAGTGTCAGTAAATCAGCGCTTGTTACAGAGTAGGCGCACTGGGCAGCGTCGTCGCCGCGTTGACAACGAACCGAATTTACAGCCGCAATAAAAGTATCGCTTTTATTGTCGAGGACACAATTCTCGCGGACAGCTGTAATTGCATACTCGAACTGTCTATTTAAATGTCATTTTCATCACACTATTTTATTAAGACAACGTTCTAAATATGAAGTAGGTAATGTTAATGAAGCAATGCACTCTCGCAGCTGTAATTGCAGTGTTCAAACTTTCGTCTAAAATGCATTTTCATTCCACTATTTTATGAAGATATTTTTCTAAGCAATAAAGTGAGTTAATAAAACAAGTTACGCTTACAGCGGTTACTGCGGGCTACGATACACATCGTGGATGACGATGTTTGTTTAAAATTATATAGATTAGACTACAAATAGCTATTTTGTCTGGCAAGATTAAACTAAAATTACATCTATTTTATAAAAGATACACGTGATGTGATGTTATGATAACATGCGATTGATGAATCGATTTAATTAATAGTTCACTCTTCAGTTTAGAGTTTTGCAAACGGCTCCTGTGCTTCGTATGCCAACTGTAATATCAACACAATACGGTATAGAATTAAATAAGCAATATTGAATAAGTGATTCTTTCAGAAGTTCCACTAAAGCAGCACCACGTCCGCCCCTATTTCAGCCACAAACTTTCCCTGCTGTGTTTCCGTTTGAAAAGCGTCATAGTTAGATATGCACACCGATACAGAAATCGTTCCAACTTCGAACTAAGGAGCATTGGATCTATGACGAACATTGGATTTCCTGACGTTTGGGAAATTGTTTGGAGTTTTTATATACTTGGCCTGCTCAATTGTTTCACTGCTATGCATGTAGGTTATTGTAAAAATTCACTCCTTGAGCGCTAAGACCGTTATTACGCGCTACTTTGTGTTTTTATGCATAAATATTGTTTGCATTCTAGTGTGCAATAAATGTATTGTATAGTATTGTATAAATGTCTTGTATATACATATGTATTTGCTGCTCTTATGTATCAGCAATCTGTCCATGCTGAGTGATGCGCCATGCTTATCATGCCTGAACTATATCGCGCGTTACTATAGCCTTGATCGCTGAGTCATGAAACACGTAGAAAGTGATGAGACACGTAGTCTGTAAACATCGAGATACATGATACTCGATGCTCTGTGCCTACTTCCTAGCGAGAACGTAGCGTGATGGCTTAATAACCACCGACTCAAAATACCAAGTGCTTAATTAGCTACAACTGCACGTTTTCGATGTTTTCGTAATAGTTTACTAATTTTGCAACTTAAAAAAACACTACTGTAAATCGCAGCTACTTAAGGCCAGACTACGGTAGCGCCGTGTCGACAGCGAACAAAATTTACAGCCGCAATAAAAGTATCGCTTTTATTGTCGAGAACACAATTCGCGCGGACAGCTGTAATTGCGAGCTCGAACGCTGTCCGTTCGAACGACAATTTAAGTCACACTATTTTAGCAATGGACTTTACAAGACCTACGCCGAGATACGCAGAAACCGATCGAGATAATGCCGCAATATAGGCTATTTTGAATCAATGATTATTCTCTTCTAGAATCTGCAATTCAAAACAATATAATTATTGGTTTTTGAACTTTGAAGTAATTGTTGAGTATAATAATGGTTTGATCTTAAAATATATGGTACTATTATAACATCTAATAAAAACTAGATAAGGTACGAAGTACCAGAGAGTACCAAAGAGTACCAGTCTCTATTATTA
>DWDV01002518.1:0-11514 GCA_018245615.1 Mimoniades ocyalus
GGTGAAACGTGGGAGTGTTCTGCATTCCTCTGCCTACCTCTTCGGGGATTACAGGCGTGAAGTTACGTTATAATATATAAAAATCAAAAATACCATGATTTACTCAAAAAAAAAATGCCGAAAAGAAACTAATATGATTTCTTAATGTCGATAAGTCTAAGATACATTATCAACTGTAACTAAGAAGTTCACTAAGCTCGCAACAACTTTTTCGTGGCAACTTCAGATACAAAATTACGACATAGAATCTTTTATTCCCACCAAATCCTGATTCCCGATAACAGCAATAAACAGAACTTGGAAACTCGGGTGAGTGCGGGCGGGCAGTGTTCTACGACATCGCTCCTGCAAGTATTTGAGGATATATACAGAGGTGTGGGGAAAGTTAATATACTACATATATAAAAATAATTTGGTCTAGACCTGAGATTAGAGCTAAGTTTTCTGTTGAACGAAATGATTTCCTTTATTTATTAATACTATTTTAAATATTCATTAACAACGGTATTATAACTTTATATTTTAAACGTAACTTTACGCCTGTCATCCCCGAAGAGGTAGGCAGAGGAGTGTTGCACACTCCCGCGAATCACCTTTGATGGTATACATCCTACCATGAAATAAGGGGAAAGCCTATTGTCATAAACCGGGTGCGAATCCAGACTCCGAGCTACCACTAGAAAATCTAACTTACAAAAATAGTATCATTCGACCAACGAGCCAGTTTGTTATTTCTCTCAATAGTATGGAAATCTTTTATAAAAAGTCGGTAAAATGTACTAAGTAACATTTTAGGTAATTAGTAAAATAGTGTCTTAGTGGGTTGATCGTTACAGTTAGACATCATTTATGTATTTCAAGTAATATTTAGTGTTAAATGAAAACAAACTATTTTTACCTGTACGAAGGGAAAATGTAACTTATTCTTAACTATTTACAAACTATATACGAAAAGTACAGCTCTATATCATATCCCAATTCGTGATCCCGCGTTAAAATCTGACGGAATCTTAAGTCCTTTTTCGGGGAAAGACGGACGAGTTCAATAAATTGGAGGGTGACTCTTTTGGGGTGGCCATGTAGCGCTAAATTGCTCTATACTCCACCGTTATATAGAGTCTTCGATGGTACTTATGGATCTAATCACGGCAGAGAAGGGAAATAGTTTGGTTTGAGGTAGCGCCGAAATTGTGGATGTAATCGAGTGCTCGTAAAACTATTACGTTGTTTCTTGTTTTTTTTTTGTCTATTATGTATTATGTCCTTATTAGAGTAAAAAGAAATTTATTGGAATATAAATATGATCGCGTTTAAAAGTTGTACAGTAATCGATGTTGTAAAAGTGTCATCACCTGGAAAAGGTGACAAAAAGCTTTTTATATAATTAAAATTACGAATAACCTGAAAGTTATAAAAAAGCATAACTATATTAGTCCACTATTATTTGTTGGAATATCAATTAAAATTTCAATGATTAATGAATTCATAAATGGAAGTCTTTAATTGCCTTAGTTATTTAAGTTAAATTGGTAAAAGAAGCACAGATGGAAAACAGTAACTATTTTATACTATAACTGCTTACTTGAAATAATCTTTTGAAAGAATTAAATGATTTTTCTTATAATTTATAAATTATATTGCGCTACCATTAGTGCAATTCATTCTTTTAAATAATCATTCATATACATTTAATACCTTTAAATTTTAAAGCAGTGTTAATATATTTCTAAAATTATTTGTTCAAATAAAATGTTGCGCGTTCATTCAATTATTAATTGTGTTCGAATTTTTTTTACCGATAATACAGTGATAGACAAATCTATATTTAACTGAATAACATATACGTTAGACCGAAAACGCCATTACATTCAAATTACCTAGTTAACTGTATTTAGCACTATTTTTAATATTTATTTTATTGACACCTCGTTGATCGAGTAGTTGCAAGGGCAACTGCCTATCGAGAGATCCCTTGTTCAAAACCCGTCTTGGACACTATTCGATTTTCCTAACTTAGAATTTGTAGTTAAAATTTCTTGTAGTGGCTCAGTCTGGATTTGTGCCCGGTGTATGTTAATAGGCTCACAACCTATTCCGCGGTGAGACGGAAACATAACTTGTGAATCGTGGGGGTGTACTTCACTTCTCTGCTTGCGCTTCGGGGATAACAGGCGTGATGTTACATTATTTCTAATATTAATATTAAAGAAACGTATAAATAATAGATAGTTATGATATTGCAGTGAGTCTATGTTGACATCTTACGTGTTACTACAAATGCCCTCTCCCCGCGCAGTAAATCAACAATTCACACAGAAGGTGACAACTTTTATTTTTGCGCCCACGCTCGAAGGGGACAGCAATTTGTTATCTGGAATCGGTCTCCGCCGGTTTATGGGAGTCGAGTGTACTTGTCGCTTTTAGAAGAATTTCTTCTTCTAAGTTGACTTTTGAAAGTGTCTGATTTATTGTTCTGTAAAATTCTTGGAATCGCCAGAAGCACGTTCACCTTTTTTGATATTCTATACATTTTATTTTGGTATTTTATTTACGAGTCTTTCGCCTCAATTTGTATGGCAAGATATTTCAGCTACCGGTACGAGTCTATGTAATAAATATTTTGTGCTGCGTAATTATACTAACAGTATCATTTATGAAAGACTAACAAACAGTTATCGACAATTTGCAATTGGAAAAATAACTTATTTTCCACACTAAACAAACACTAAGATATCATTTTTCGTGTCATTCAAAAATGTATACAGCGCCATCTATCACTTAATTTCAGAGCTGCTGCATTGTCATACTACGAATGCAATACCATGTTTTACTATCGTTGCCCTGGTGCAGTGGTTAAGGAACCTGACATTGCGCGGGATTCCTAGGTTTGGTACCCACACAAAATAAATATTTGTGTGACGGGCACAAATATTTATTCTGTATCTATGTGTAAAAAAATATCTATATAAGTATTTATTTATATGTATAATATACATATATGTATGTAGTTTATCAGCTCTCTGGTTACCATAGCAAAAAGTATCTTGATGCTTTTGGATCAGATGGCCGTGTCTGAAGATGTCGCAAGGCATTATAATTAATATGGAATGTTTTACTTTTGTTCAATAGCTTCTAAAACGCGTGAATAAGTTATATTATGATTAGGTTAAATTACCAAAAGTTCATTTGATTTATGTCGCCGATTTTACAATAGACATAACACAAAGAAGATTTTTTTTAATTTTTTCGAACCTCTTATCATTCTACTGTTGGAACATGGGTCTCCTCTCAGATGTGGATGGTTACGGCCATAGGGCCATGACTGGCCCGTTGGTGCAGTGGTTAGTGAATCGGACTGTTGCGCGGGGTTCCTAGGTTTGGTACCCACACAGAATAAATATTTGTGTGACGGGCAGAAGTGTTTGTTCTGTGTCTGGGTGTAAAAAAAATATCTATTTAAGTATATATTTATATGTATATATGTAGTTTATCGGCCATCTTGTTACCATACCACAAGCTCTGTTGATGCTTACTTTGGGATCAGATGGCCGTGTGTGGAGATGTCCCAAGATATTATTTATTTATTAATTCTCGACCAGGGGAATGAACACAGGACTCTCGCTTAGCTGTTGCACTAGCAACCGTTCGAAGCCTCACGCCTGTATTTCCCCGAAAGGATAGTCAGAGGAGTGTGGTACGCTCTCACGACTCAACAGTTATTTTTTGCGTCCCGCCATGCAATAGCAGGTGAGCTTATTGTCTTACAGTGGGCACAATCTAGATTCTAAGCTACCACTAGGAATTTCAAGTCAGAATAACCAAGCATTGCCTGACCCATGGATAGAAAACCAGGATCTGTTGATTACTAGCAGTGCTTACAACTACTCGATTAATGAGGCGTCATGATAAAATTTAATCTCTAAATCCCAACTTTGCGAGGCCGAGGCGAATCGCTAATACCTAATAAAAACCCTTACCAGAAAACTTCCTTTAGACTGCCTCGTTAGTCGAGTGGTTGCGAGCGCAACTATTAATCAAGAGATCCTGGGTTCAAATCACGGGTCGGGAAACATTGGATTTTACTAACTAGAATTTCTAGTTAAAAATTTCCAGTAATAGCTCGGTATTTGGAATTGTGCCTAGTGTATGGCAATAGGCTTACCACCCATTCCATTGTGGGACGTGAACGTAACTGGTTAAATGCTCAGCACACCTAAAATCAATATTAAGGAAGACTGTGGAAGCAATAAGTTATCGTTCAATTTCAAATACAAATACATGTAACGACGGTTAAATTACCCGTTACATGTGAGCGTTAGGAAAGTCGCACGCAACAACAAATTAATTTTAAATATAAAAAAACAATCTGTTCTTATAAAAAACTTATAATAATAATAAAACATGGTCTGTAGCTTACATACAACTTTGAACAACACTGAAGTTTTAATTTAAGAAGTTTTAAGAAGTAAAATTTCAAGAATATCTTCTTGAAATTTTACCTTCTTGTACATTTTGTAGCTGTTTCAACAAGCTCACACTATTCGATGTGAATTTGTATTATATTGTATCACAATGACTTATAATCCTTTGAGTTGTACAGAGAATAGGTGTAACATCATCACTCAAAGTGGTACTAAATCACCTCCAAACGAATGAAATGCAAGTCATAAATCGCTTTTACCTTCTTCATCAACAACCTCTTTAGGTCCATTGCTATCCTGAGGAGTCCTGCTCATAAACCCCACGTTAGGTATGCGGGTTGAGAATAACTACATAATTCTTATGCAACTAGATTGATGAAATTTTTTGTATAATTAAAAAGTGAATGATACCATTTACGTATTATGCTATTATCTAGGGAAGTAGAGAATTTTATTTTTAATGTACAATACAAATTTATTACATAATACTGCATTCTATTCTGGGACAAGAACGCTTGACTGCAACTGATACAGAACTCTCAGCGGTTTTTAATTGTGAGCGATGCTACACACAGTGCGGGCTGAGAGCGGAGATCTTAGAAGCCTTCGTGAATAAAACGGTGCCAATGCGGAAAGTGCAAAGCAGTTTCGTCTCATTAAAACATGCACCACACAAACACAATATTTATATATTTCGAACTCATTCAACGTAACATCACATGGAACTCATTCATTCATTCATTCATTGTCATATTCTTTCCTAATCAACAATGTAAATTGAATTTAGGAAAGTAAATTTAGTAAAAGTAATAATATATGATTAATAATAGTTTCAGCTATCAACATCTGTTAAGTCAATTACAGAAAAATACACTTGACATATGCAATACTGTTCAAATTAAGCCAAATGTTTGCAAATGCATAAACGACATAGATATTTGTACATTAATTTAATATGGCATGTGACAAATTGATGTACTTGCCAGCCCCAGAGGCCATGTGTGGGCGCTAAATGACCTAACGCACTCCCAATAAGACACTGTTGTGTTCTTATTTACAAATCTACTCGGGTACTAAATAGCCGGTTATAACAGTTTATACATTAGGTTTTTATTTTAAAAAATATGTTGAACCATGCATTTCTTAAGGTACTAATAGTTACTGTTTTGTTGGTCGTGTTGGTTGCAAGTGCGACTGCCGAACCGGAGGTCCTGGGTTCGATTCCCGGGTCGGGCACTACTAAAATTTTCTAATTTAGATTTTCAAGTAGTGGCTCGGAGTCTGAATAATATGTGCCCGGTATATGGCAATAGGCTCACCACCTATTCCGTCGTGGGACTTAAAGATAACTGGTGAAACGTGGGAGTGTTCTACATTCCTCTGCCTACCTCTTCGGGGATTACAGGCGAGTTGTTACTTTTTTTTTATAAATGTTCACATTTTTTTTTCGTAATTGTACAAATTAACATGGAAATAAATAGAGAAGAAAAAAAATATAAATTACTAAATATTTTTACAGTTTTACATATAAATAAAATTGAATATAAAATATGTAACATATCAATTTATATATTCATTTGTGTAATTATTATTTATTAGCATTATAATTGGAGAGCTGCGAATTAGGGTAATAATTAATGTGCAATTTAAAGTGGGCAATACCATGACTTGTAATATTTGAAACGAAATATTCATAATCGTTATAATTATGTACAATATAACATATTGATAAATCAACATAAATTTGCTTTTCATTTATTTACAATACATTATTGGCTAACAGCGACAGCTTGTACAAACGAGGAAGTGCTCAATTCCATATGCTAATACATGTATGTAATAACAGCACCTTCCTACACTGGACACTCGGTCCACTTGACCAGTGCAATTCGCATAATTGATTCAAGGAATTACGTTACACAGCTGTCCGTATCGATGTTGGGTAGTGTTGTCTCTATTGGACTTGCGTAGTGAACTGTGTATTGTACTTGTTTAGTGGAACGAGTATGTGAGAACGAGTACTTGTGTAGTGCAGCGTGTTGATGGGAGGATGGTCGGTGGTCGCAGGTGTCGGGGGCGCAGCGCGGGCGCGAGCGGCATGCGGCCCCTGCGGCAGACGCCCATGGAGGTCGGATAGCGGCGCGCGCGCACCCCCCGCGCCCGCTAGTCCCGCCCCGCCCCGCCGACGCCATGGAACTCGCGGACGTGCCACGCCACCGACCCCTGGCATTTGATAAGGTAAACACTAAACTCTTACATAATTATACGCACTATGTTTTGTGAACTAATTGACACTACTAAAATGTATTGTAGAATTGTATAATTGAAAAAGTGTTTGAGAAAAGTAAATACATAATTATTAACGTAAGTTCCATGTTAACCCTTCACATTGTGGAACTGTATTTTACTTCATTTTTCTAATCAATTATTATTAATCTATTCCTGATTTTACATAAAATGAGATGTCTTTATTATCATTTTACTCTTTGAATTCGTATATTCTATGTACTTAATAATATCTAAATTTTTTATTTCGGTCCTTCTATAAGTTTATAAAGTCTAATTGCTGAGCTAATTCATCATAAAATAATTAAAAAGTACTAATTTTACCGAATTCATTTGTTCATAGTTTAATTTAAATTTTTTTCTCTTACAATGTAATATAATATGTAGAGATAGGCACTAAAATCGATTTGAATTAATCGTTTCGAATCAATATAAAAACGCTGCCCACTCAATCGGAACTATGCGCTCTAGCGGTAGTCAATTGCATTTTTGTTCAACAACGTATCAAAAGGTTGATTTTATTAGTGTCTTGTCTACATATATTATATCAAACTGTAATAACACAAAAAAATACAATTAAATTAAAAATTATAGTCACTCCCAACATAGATTCATCGTGTACCATGGAAGCACAAGATAAAAATATTTTACATTTAAAAATATTAAATATATAAAATCCTAAATACGAGTATAATATGTTATACATATAATCAATTCAATATATTTTATTAATATTTGAAACTAATTTAATATCCAATTCGATTTTTTTTTTTAAAACGTACATAAATTTTTGTACCTACAATAATTTCCTAATAGTTCTATTACTATAATAATAATAATAATAATAATAATAATAATAATAATTTATTTTCAATTACAGTTCTGTACGTTACATTTCCTTACAATTGTACACTTAAACAATGTAGAAAATATTACGCGAGGAAATAATATACTTCTAGCTTCCACACTAGGCGAAGGGCCTGTCTCGTTGATGCTACATATGAATGTTACCAAAAACAAAACCAAACATAAGCCAGTGACATTTTACATAATGTATTATGGGTAAGATTATCATTTCGTTTAAATGTGTTTGGTCATATGCTACCTTTACACTTTATACTCACTCTAGTACAATATGAATACAGAACTACATGGAAATCATTATGTAATACATATACATTATCCATCTCATCATCTGCTTCATCATTGCTGCCATCACCGTTATAATCATCATTCACCCTTGTGTTCGGTGTATTGAGGTTGATGTTTCTTTAACGGGGTTTTTAACAGAAAAACGCGTGTGTTCACTATGCTCATTTAATTGGAACTAATGGCTGATGCAATATTAGACACTTGTAACAAGCACGGCTCTCGTTTTAGAATAGGAGTGTTAAAATGTATTGTATTGATATGTATTGATATGTAATCACAATTTCATTAGAAATACGAAAGTGACAATCACTTTGGGGATGAATAATTTCATCACTTATACATAGCTAGTACTTTTGGTTGATTATAAAGCAAGCGTTGTGGTAGCTTTTAAAGGACAGAAAATTACTTAAAATGCATTAATGTGAGATGCCACAGTGGCAATCCATGAGGGGCTCGATAATTTCATCGTTTGTACATAGCTCGTCGTTTCACTTTTGTTATAAAACAAGCGTCTTAGTACCGTATCGGGCGCTACGCAAATCGGGCTGAGGTTAAGTGAAACATACGGGCTGTGTATTGAAATTTACTGTTATAGTTTACCTTGATGACTTCTCGTTTTGATAAAAAAAATATGTACGGCTATTACGTTCCACTTATTTATGTTTCATTCACTTCAATATGTTACAGTGAACTTCATTGTTACTATTGTTGGAGTTACATTTGTTGTAACTATGGACTAGAGCCAGAATTAGAGGTCCTAAAACCGATGTGCGTGTGTGTGAAGTAATGAATATAGAGGAAGGAGGTACTTTAGGTCTGGAAAGATAAAAATATTTTGAACTAGGTACTCTGTGCCTACCCCGTAAGTGGCCTGGCGTGCATCATAATTTACAATTAAACACATGTGTATATATTGTGTAACATTTTTATATGAATATGAATTTGTAAGTTTTCGTCATGCATTATATCCCTAGAATCAGAACAGACTAACGAATACAAGACTTTGGTATTGTATAATTATGTTGATAAAATTACCTTTATATAAATACGGGCAAAGTAACCGATTACTCTTCTTAAATTTTCTTACTAAATTTCAACGAAAGCTATCTGTCAAATTACGTCCTCATCGACAAAATCACAAACATTATTTATTATGTCTTAGATATAAGAACCTTTATCACCATGTATCTGATACAATTGTACATTTTCTGCGGGAGGGCACTGGTGACTTGTAACACAGGTTTTCTTAACCCATATCAAGCACCAGGTTCTCACAAAGTAATGACTAAAATTGTACCTAGCATAAGCTAATATTGTACTATATTAACTTTGTGAGAGACAAATAAATAAATAAATAAATTATAAGTTCAACTTTTAACACAAAGGCCATATTCGCTTTTTAAAAAATTATATTTTAAGTAAACTAAAAAATACGCATTTAGAGTTAATGTAACTAAAAAGTTTATTATTAATTGTATTGGCCTCGGTCCTTGACATGTGTGCCAAGTTTCTATTAAATCTGATCACTATAATTAGGGAAAAATCTACTCCGAAGAGTTGATGTAACCGATGTTACAAAGTTACATAGTTGCATAGTTATAGAGTTACATAGTTACAAAGATACAGGTGAAACTAATATAAGCGTGTTAATTAGAAGAACATTGTTATTACGAAAAACATTTTAATATGTGCACTAATTGCTTTCTATATAATATGAGCAGTCTTTTTAGATTTATTCCGTAAGGGAACAAGGTACACCGTATGAGATATAAATATAGATATACTCGTATATTATCAGAATCATTATCATAAGAAATTCTAGGTAAATCTAATATTTCTATACATACATTGGACCTATATACCATTTATAAATCCTACTGGCCTTACCTCGAGTCCGTCCATTACTCTAAGGCATGCCATTAAATACAAACTCACAGACTCCTAAACGAATTAATAATTCATCAAGCCACTTCGCTTATAATGTAACTTGTAATACTGTGTGTTAATCTGAGCCGCTTTAAAGCTTACCATTCAATGAACGACTAATTCGTGCGATTTATACAATCCTGTTTCATATTTAGCAGCTAAAGTGCGTCTGGTGGATTATTTTGTATACAGTTTTACTGTATATCAAAAATAGACAGGTCGTACCGTAAAAGTGATAACATGTGTATATATTAATAAATGAAAAATCAAAAATTGAGGCGTTATATAATTGTTTCTACTGTTAGCGACAGCAGAACCTTACTATCACGGTAGCTTAACTTAGCCAGCGTATCAAACTATGACCCTAACCTTAAGGGGTGGTGTCTGACAGGGTAATGATTAAACAGTTGAATTTGGTCATGATGATGATGACTGACACTGGCATATAAATAAGACATAGTTAAAAACTTACAAAAGGCATGTTGAGAAATTGTTAACTTATCATGACTATTAAGCTTGAATGCTTAAAGAATCCTTGGAATGGAAACTTTCAATATTGTATATTTCCTTCATTACAACATTAAATATTATATCATTCCCTGCGTTCATATAAACACTGACAATTGCACATGTTGTTATGTTACGACCAAAGGTCGTTTATTCTGTTCAATCAATCGTCAATCAATTCTTCAATCGATTCAATTCAATCGTTTTAAAACTCACTAGTGGGTACAGAATCTACGTATTTGGAATATAGTAATAGTTTATTCCATTATATTGTACTAGTGAACATTTCGGTAGTAATCGGTTAGTGGAAAAATTACTTCAGAATCTAGTACACAGCACACACAATCTACACAGGGGTGCATGAAAGGAGCCTCCCCGAGTGGCGACTGTGTCTGTTAATTAAGCACATATACTGCCCGTCGCACCCTGGACATTGCGACTAATCCTTTCACCACGATAGCTGATCACTCACAATCAGCTATCGACACGAAGAAGAAGAAAAAGAAGAAGTACACAGCTTATAAGAACTTAGATAATGATCTGATTGTAGCATTACTACTCGTATATATAAAGCCCCACTGCGTATTATGTTCTTCAAAGACCAAGAGACATCAGTGCGTTGAGTGTGAAGTCTCTGTTCTCATAGACCTGACAGGAGTCTTTTAAATATCGTTCTGTCTCTCTCTGTCTCTCTCTCTCTCTCTCTCTCTCTCTCTCTCTCTCTCTCTCTCTGTTTCAGGCTTTGGAGACATCTGTTGCTTCCGCTGGGTAGTATCTGACTTAAACGAATATTGATTACGTCACAAATCTTAAAACATATCCGACAATCCGTTTCTTTCTTTTTATGCTTCGCGATTTGCATCTGCTTCGGTGTTTCGCTAACGCTCCCTGCGTTTATTCATCGACTCATAGACAGCTGGCGTACATAATTCCGCCATCAATCTACGTCGGGCGAAATTAATGTTATTTCTACTTGTTGTTAATACACGAACTAACTAAATACAACATGCTAAACAACAAATTCACTCATTATGTATCGATAGATACATATATTATAAATTATTACTTTTGATACCGGATTAAAATAAACCTCGTTACTTACAACTTTTGTAAAGCTTCAGACAGGCCTGAGTATATACAAATACATATCGACGGTGGAATGAAAAAAGTTACCAAGCGACACTAGGGGCCAAAATGAGTTTTTTATATATTCGGAATCAGC
>DWDV01002519.1:0-11512 GCA_018245615.1 Mimoniades ocyalus
AGGCAGAGGAATGCAGAACACTCCCACGTTTCACCGGTTACGTTTACGTCCCACTATGGAATAGGTGGTGAGCAATAATAAATTAAAATTCAGTTATCGAAAATTTTCATTCTTGCTAATATTACATAGTAGTAAAACCTAATTTTTTTTTGTTTAAGCACATTCTGTTATGTTTTAAAGATGTTCAAATAAGAATCGTATCTAATTAAATCAAAATATGTATATTGGGTCTACGACATTTCACTTTTTATTGTAATTTATATTCGTAACATTCACATGAACATTAGTTTTTTGCATAACAAGTATGTCCTTTGTTTGATGATGAGCTCGTCCCGCGGACGGAAACCGCTAACAAGCACGAAAGCCATATAAAAAGATACATATAACATATTCCCACACAGAAACAATCATACGATACACCCTGATGCGATCACAATGAAACGAACAGTCACCTTTGTCAAGTTTTATTTTAAGTTTCAAAAACAATATTTTATTCTTAATTCAAACATCTACTTTTTTTAAATAATTGTTGCACTTACCCAGAATATAAAATTCAAAACAAAAATCATGTATTTCACACAGCCACTAACGTATGTAAAGTTAGGTCCCCTACGCGGCCTATGCATCTTGATTATATTTCATGAAATAATATACAGAATAATGGAAATATCCTTTTTAATACAAAAAGTTTAACCTACGGTTGACTAATAAAAACACTAAACACAACATAATCTATTGATGAGTAATTTCAAGATGCGCTCTCAACTCGACGAATCAGCAGTCGGCTGAGCACAGTCACTCAGCGCTACCAAACCTATAACCTATAACTTTCAAAGTAGTGGATTGGATCTAAAAGCGCTTTATGTTGGAGCTTTGTATCACGTCACGTTTAATGTTACAATTAATGTAATAGCGCTGCAGTAGCTCGATATAGGAAACTTTAACAGATGTCACTACATTGACAGCTCTTTGACAGATCAATAAATTCTTAAAATTGGGTTGTGTTCAATAACTTAATTTATACATCAAAATAAAACAACGAAAACAAAAATCTGGGGTCATTTAGTTTCGATATTTTGCAACAAAAGGCTATATTTTTATAACGACACAGTAATTTCATGATTGTTTATTATATAACATCATATAATTCGAAGCTGATAAATCTTATGCTTTATTTTGAGTCTGGCAAAAGTTTATCGTTAATATGTTCAAAACCATAAAATCTGAAAATATAAACTATAGGAATAGTATCGTAGAATAAAAAAATTGTATTAAATTAACAATTTCTCATAATTCGAAAATAAAATTAAGAATAATTCTTAATTATTGTAATATCACAATATTGTATAATACATCTGAAACAT
Organism: Mimoniades ocyalus; assembly: GCA_018245615.1. Taxonomy (NCBI): domain Eukaryota; kingdom Metazoa; phylum Arthropoda; class Insecta; order Lepidoptera; family Hesperiidae; genus Mimoniades; species Mimoniades ocyalus. The sequence goes on from DWDV01002519.1 coordinate 1,365, forward strand.
CAGTTTTTTTATCTTTAATGTGTCAATGTGACATATTATGATTAAGTCAGCAAACTATACAATTAAACAAGAGTGGCGATCAATAAATACTTTAATAACTACACCAATAAATAATTAAGATTAGTCATAAATCTTCCAAAATCGTTAAACATTTTAATGTCCTTCTTCAATCCACATAGTCATAGTGTCGGGCTCGTATTCGTGATCAATCATACGGGTTTTTATTATCTGTTTGTAGACGAAAGCGGATTTTCGTGGCGTACGGGTCTTGGCGGGATCTTCGAAATTTACCTCATAGAATCCAAAGCGCTCTCTGTAAATAATGCCGTCATTAGTAAATAATACCATAATATGTTAACTCCGTATCCAATGATGTTTACGCTTAGGCATCAGTGAAGGCACTTTCTAGGCCCACGTGCTAGGCCTAGGTTGCTGAGCCTATAGCTCAATAAAAAATAATAACTTAATTATTAATATAACGCCACGCCAAGAGCCTTGTAAGAGCAACGAGTGCGAAACATCTCTATCCTTACAGGCTTCACAGTTTATAAACTACTGTTTCGAAATTTGTATGATTCGCTCTAAAATCAAAAACATTCATTCTTTTACTGCATTTCGTTCAGTCTGAGCTCGTCTTTTATTACATTTGTAACCAAGTATTTAAAATTATCACTCGAAAAAAAACTTACGTATAACCCTCCATCCACTCGAAGTTGTCCATCAAGCTCCAAGCCATGTAACCCTTAAGCTGCACACCAGCATCCAAGGTGTCCAGGACGCTTTCCAGAGCCGCCCGGTAATATCTGATTCTGTCATTATCGATCAATCCAGAAGAGACGGGCTGCGACCAGCCGTTCTCAGTGATGTAGAAGATTATGTCACCGTATTTCGATTTTAGGTGGGTTAGGGCGTTAAAGATGCTGTTCGGCGCTTGCTGTGGAGTGTGAAATAAAATTATTACATTCGGAAGTCAATATGAGGGTCGACTCGTCCGGCAATATCGGTAGCACGTAAGGTTGTTTCCGAAGTAAAAAATTAATCAAAAAGTGGAAACCACATAGTAATATAAGGGATGAGCACCAAGAACGGATTAAAGACAACTGTGGCCAAGTTCATTTGTGATTGTGACTAGCTGTCATTATTTTAAGCATTGAGAAAAGTGAAGGATTAAACCATAAGACGCTTTAATCCTTATTGCTGAAACTCCATTTCAGGCTGATGTCAGCTGGATTTTAGTTCAATATGAATCTGTAACACGAAAATTGACTGGCTCACATGCAACCACGCTGACGCCGACGTTGGCCAATCTTCGGGCACATAACTTCCAACACCGGCATCCGCATACAGTGATGGTTCAGGATATTGCATCATGTGTTCTGTAGCGGAGGATAGGTAGGTCGTGTAATGGTTGACTCCCAAGAAATCGCTGGCACCACGCACGAGATCTATTTCCTCCTCAGTGAACTCCGGCATGCGTGATCTCGGATATCCCTGTTCTGCGCTCTTCTTCGCAACTCTTTCCGATAGCTCTTTAGGGAAACCGCCGTTTTCAGAGAATATAGGCTCAGCGTAAAGACCCCACTGGAATGTACATGGAATATTTTAATTACAAATGTTAAATTGTTCAGAGGAAACTCATTTTCTGAATTAAGAATTGATGGACTACACAACTATAGCAGTTATAGATTTATTTTTGATTCTAAAATTTGTTGCGATGATATGACAACATATAGGTAAAAATACACCGTACCTCAGCCTGTCGCCTGATTTCAGCTGCGAAGTGATCCTCTTCAGAATCAGTGAGTGGACCAAACCAGTTCACACTGATTGTGATGCCGCAAACACCGTTTTGATTTTGCTTGAAGTCCTTGACGTAAGCGTGGTATGCCTTAGCGTGGGCCAGCACTAAATTCTTGGCGCAGAGATAAGTGCCAACATCTGTAGCGTTCAGGATCGGGGCTTTGGTGCTCCATCCGTAACCCTCGAAACATATTTCTCTCGGCTCGTTGAAGGTGATCCAGTGCTTGACGCGGTCACCGAACTTGTCGTACACGACACGAGCGTAGTCTTCAAACCATTCAGGGAATAGTGGGCTCATGAAACCACCTAAATCTTGGATTTTTTGCGGCAAGTCCCAATGGTAGAGCGTCACCATTGGAGTGATGCCGTATTTCAACATTTCATCGATGTAGTTGTTATAGAACTGGACACCGGCCGCGCTGATGTGGTTCGTCAGGCCGTTGGGCAGAATTCTCGACCAGGACAAAGAGAAGCGGTAGGCATCCAATCCGAGCTCCCTCATCATTTCCACGTCGCGTTTGTAATTATTGTATGTGTCAGCTGCGATGTCACCATTGCTGTGGTCCTTGATGACGTGGGGCTGGGTGTGCGTCATCCGGTCCCAGATGTTCTCGCCCTTATCTAGAAAAACAAACAGTACTAGAGTTATCAGAATATTATCAGAGCGATTGATACGGAAACGTTATAGGTCAGCTTGTAGAATTGTACAAGAAATCTTGCTTTCATCGCAACCCGCGCTGCTCATCCGATCGCAAGGTATAGAGTTACAGGAGATATGAAAAGTTCCACTGGTCACACACTGGGTTGAATGATCTCCCCCAATATCAACCAGTCTTTATACTCTAGGACCATTTGTGCACAAACGATGAATATGTAAAGTAGAATAGTTTCTTACCATCTGCGTCCCATCCTCCTTCGATTTGATACGCGGCTGTGGCTGTGCCGAAGAGGAAGTCGTCGGGGAAACTTCTCGCCTGCTTTGGCGCCACAGCGTTGCAGCCGAGGATCGCTAAACTGAAATAATAATAGTCATAGAGTAGCTATTTTATCACAAAAGATGGCATTTTTACGTCGGCGCGCGTTGCACTAACGTTATTATTCTAGGATTCTCTGGATCTAATGTGAAAAAGACAAAGTTAGGTACATGTACGATGAAGATTCATAGTACATTAAAACCTCTGTAAAGAAATAATGTCTTCTGCATCGGGAATTGAACCTGGAGCTGCACATTCTACAGGATAATACGTCATCTTTACTGAACAGCCTATTAATCAATGTCGACATATTCACAAGTGTCGCCGTCGTTTTGGTATGAAGGACAGAACAATTCTGCCAAATTGCTTAGTTCCCATGAAGCGGTGTGAAGACCTATTTTGGACTGATCCAATTTATCAAATCAAGCCAAGAATGATATAAAAAAGGTTTAATAAACTGTTTTTTACAAAGATATTATACAATTAGCGCAATGAAAAGTTGTAAGAATGAACTACTCGTACTGCACAAACGAACATTGCTGGAAAAAACTCTAAGAGCATATCATCTTGAATATGTTGCTGTAAAATATAATAGTTTAAATTAAGGGCTAAGAGGAGAGCTCCTCAGGATCTACCACCAAAATCAAATTTTTAAGAACTCTATTTACTACTAAATTTTCTAAATTAGATTTTCTAGTAGTGGCTCGGAGTCTGGATATGTGCCCGGTGTATTGCAATAGGCTCACCACCGATTCCATAGTGAGACGTAAACGTAACTGGTGAAACGTGGGAGTGTTTTACATTCCTCTGCCTACCTCTTCGGAGATGACAGGCGTGATGTTACGTACTATTTACTAAATGGATACGCCACTGGCCGCATACCATACAGGTCAAAAATTATACTTGACCACCAGCTACATGCCTAGACGGGCAGATTGCAAGGTTACGAGATTATAAAAAAAATATTTTTTACCCACGCATGCCCACTTAATGTCCTCCTTTAATAAAATATCTATATTCGCTTGTATATAATAAGATAACATCATACCCTATGACTTTTACATAAAAGTATGTAGTTACATAAATAGACAGATAATAAATTAAAAATAACTCAAGGAAATAAGGAAAACATCTTATGATCGCATGTGGTAATTCTGATATTAAATTTTCTTCATTTTTATCGCGGAATAATCTAAAAGCATTATGTATGCAGTAAAATTACTGTAGCAAAAAATATATACCAAGTATATTAAGTACATAACTGATATTATTATTATACCGTTGACTGTCTTTCTGGTTGAGTGGTTGCGAGCATTACTGGCGAACGAGAGATCCTGGGGTCAAGACTGGGGCCGGGCACTATTAGTATTTCTAACTAGAATTTCTACATTTCTAGTAGTAGCACGAAATATGTAACAGATGTAGAGCGAACGGCTGGCCGTCTATTCCATGGGACGTAAATGTAACTGGTGATATGTGGTAGTGTACTACACTCCTCTGCCTACCGCTACGGGGATTACAGGCGTGAAATCACGTTTTTTTTATTATTATACGGACACTTCGTGTGCCTTACAGGGTGGTCAGAGGTTGTAAAGTGGTAAATCCTTACAGGACTGACATGCTTGCTTCACATGTAAATAAACTTATGTATTTAAAGTAAGCATGTATGTATCGAGGTAATTAGTACTGATAGCCTTAGGTTTAGAATTCAGTTTTAAATGGCGCGCACGTATTTACAAGAAGCTTGCGTTTTGATAAAATATAAATATCATTTGTATCACAGTAAAGGAAAACATCGTGAGGAAAGCTGCACACTTGTAGGCAAAAATAATATTCTTTAAGATGTGCGAAGTCTGTACTTAAACCTGCACTTTATCAGCATGGCAGACTATGTCCTTAACCCTTTCATTCTGAAAGGCGTCCCATTTATCACACAGTAGAACGATAAAGGAGTTTGAAAAAAATATATTGAAGTTTGTCCGGCACAGAATACCTCCAGGCATATTGTTAGCCAATTAAAAACTGACATAGTGGAGATAATATACATTAATATAATATGACAAATTCAAATTGACAATTTACTCTTAACTGTCGACAAACTGACCTACAGTTTGGCAGACTTTAATTTGTAAAACTGTGTACAAATTCTCTTGAGTAAATAAATAAATATATAACATACCTCAATAGCACGAATGATTTCATCTTCTCCGATCTAACATGAAGCGTAATCCAATTGATCACAATTATTTATACAGACATGTTATCTGGCGCTGATATTGAGCGCCAAGCGCGATCTGCTCGAGTCGCGACTGGTTCCTGCGGTACAAAAACAATGTCGCGGTCGAACGCAAACTATACCGTAGGTACATATATTAATATGTAACCGGTTTATAGTCCTGGCGCTTTTTATTCATGGCCATATTCATGAGTTTGTTTATAAAGTAATGTTTATAGTTTTATAACTACACATGTTTCTAGATCAGACAAACAATAGCTATAACGGTGAAAGAAAATAGGTTACATAACCCTGTAATCCTCGAAGAGGCAGGCAGAGGCAGTATAGCACGCGCCCCTGTCTGAGCCACTACTAGAAAATCTAAGTTAGAAAAATCCATAGTACCCGACCCGGCATTTGAACCGAGGATATTTCGATCGGCAGTCGCGCTCGCTACCACGCGACCGACAACACAATCTTATTACTTAAAATTAAATTTTATTATGATAGATTGGACGTTGTAAATTATGATTTATTCTTCATTTCAGCTGTAACTTGTTTAAGTGTGTATTGTGTTCGGTTTATAAGTTTATATGTACGAAGCGTGACAAACGTCTCTTTGAAATTATGTTCATACACGTTTGCCTACCACAACATGTGCATACAAATGTGGTATTAAGCTGTAGGTATGTCATGTAAGTCTAAGTGTAAGATATATTTGTAATCAAATCTGGGTGTATACCAACATTACTTACAAAAAAAACAGATTACAACTACATATTTCAAAATCAGTTATGATCATTCTAGAATACAATACAATCGTTATCATTATGGTTTTATGTTTCATAGAATTGGTCACGTACGCAGTAAAAGAACCCAAAGACTTCAAATTGCTATCTTTATTTATCTCACAGATGTGGAATTTCATAGGCGTGGAGTCCATTTCAACTTCTAATACCAAATATGACTAAGGTACCTTTTTATCAGGCGAAATATGTTCATAAGATTGCCAAGCCCGGGGAAGATATGGGCTACGAATAGAGAAATCTCCAGAAGATAAATCTTAGTTATCAACTCGTACCTTGAGGTTGACGTCTAAAAGTCATATTATATTAGTTATTATAGAGTCTACTCTGGCCGTTAGTAACTCTTCGCCGAGGCAGTGTTGCTATTTTGCTTCGCGTTCTGTCCGATCTAGGTAGTCGTAGTTTTCTCCAGAAATACCTATGTTTAATCTCAAACGTACTCGAACTTGAAAACTACCAGCTTTTCAAGCGTTATAATATAATCCATCCTTACCTAGGTCTACCTAATTATTCTTCCTGAAGCTCGGGACCAGAATACGAGCTACGGTATGTCCTTAATGTCGTAAGAGGCGACTAAAAGCAAGCTTGCGGGGTTGCGAGCGGCGAGAGTGGGAGCTCGAACCGCGCAATCAGCGATCCCGGGAAGGACGACGATGTGTGCGGGCGTGCTGTCGTAAGAACTGGAGGGCGTGGGATGAGGCATGGTGCCTCTTCCAGAAGAAGAGCCCGCAAGGGTGCCGCGCCAAGAATGCATAAGTGCGTTCCGCTGGAGATCCCGGACTCCTCCTATTAGTGCTGAGGATGGCCATTGAGGAGGTTTTAGTGCGGTAAAAGTCCCAAATAACCCGGTATCTCTCCCAGGGTACCGGGTACCTTTTGAAGGTTTCCCCCCGTAAACAAAAAAGGTCTACGTGACTACATAGATACTTCATGGTCACTTGTCGTACTGTTTAAAATGTAATGGTGCCAATCGAAACATAATATGATGATAAGATTGTTACGTAAATATGTTCGAAGATACAAAACACTTAAATCCGTCAATACATGTCGTAAAACACTTGAAAACATTGGCGCTCTGTTACATAAGTTCTGTTCGTTTTGACAGAGTTTATCCTGTGATAATTTACATGAATATATTGTTGTTGTATGCATTAATATTCAATAAATATATTGCCGAAGGCTTTGTTGTGCTAAGCCGCTGAGATAATGCGATCTCAGCGTCACCTTGGGCTGACTGGTAGAGAAAGCCATTAGGCCATTAACTCCTGCCTTCGTGTCCTAGCCGTAGGTAAGCAATGAAAAACGAATAAATAAAAATTCATACAACGCATGCCCACATGCAAACCTATGATTCCCATGATTCGCTGTTTAAAAAATCTCCTCGTGTTTTTATTCTTCAGATTGTTTAACGTGGTCACATAGCAGGTAATCCAAGTCGGATTAACCATAAAAGAGTCCCTAAGCAATGCACTTTTTAAGGCTGTTGTACTAGCTTATATTATAACGTATTGGCTCGGAATCTCGATACGTGCCCGGTGTATGGCAATAGGCTCACTCCCTACTCTATAGTGGGACCCAAACGTAACCGGTGAAACGCGGAAGTATACTACACTCATCTGCGTACCTATAAAACTTGTGTATAATAATAACACTCGATCTCGAAAAGAGATCTCGAATTTCAATCGTATCAGTTTGGTACTACCTACTATTTACAATCATGGTTCATTATTTTGGTCGAAAAGGTAGAATTCAATGCGGTATTTCATAAACATTTTACAACTGACTGACATTGACTGAAGACTGAATTGACTGCGATAAAATTTGTTTATGTTTGGAGACTTGTATATTTATTTATTTACGTTATTGCCCAGCTATAACATGATGCTACAATACATCGTCTGTTTCTTAATTTCATATTAATAGGTAGGTTGCGGAAAACTTGCATGTTAGTCATGTTTCAACCAAGATGATAACACATTTGATAATCAATACAGATAACACCTTTATATTGTAATAAAATCGATTTATGCTTGACTATGTTATGTGATTTATTAATGAGTCTCCCAAAGTTGCACAAAAGAAAATTATTGGTGGTATTTACATAAGTCTTATTCTAAATTGAAACTTATATAAGATAGAAAACCTTTTTAGGTGAACACGTCGACTGTAGGCGCCCGATTAGCGATTGCACAGGGGAAGCCATGTTAATAGATTATTATTGTAATTTGTAATGTAGATTTAAATCCGGTCCCAAAACACGTAATTACAACCACTGATAGCCTACCTGTCATGCGAACCGGTACCCAAACGTGTGACAATTTTTTAAATAAAATGAGGTTCTGGGGTCTACTGCCGCTTGTAACGAGGTAAATACAGTTAATACTCTTATTCATAATAAAGTGGGATACCTATTTATATTTGCTTATCATTAATTGCGTATGTACTTCAATGCATATGTAATTTAAGATTAAGTACGTACTTAAACATTTTAATATCGAAGGCGATGTGTTTAAGTTTATCAGTAATGTAGCATGTCACGTCTGAGTGAGTAATCAACTCAATTCAAATATTCCTCTGCCTGTCTGTAAAAAACCTTATCATGATTACCTGCACCATCAGCCTGTCTCACTCCACTGCTGGATATAGGCATCTCCAGAAGTGTTTTTGCCTACAATCCCCACTCTGAAAATGCCCATTGAGGAATTAATTAATAGTTCTAAAACTTTACAGATAATATTCTCGATAATGTGTAAAGCCCGCTAAGTCACTCTTGTCAAACATGGCATGCTGTGGCCTTAACACTTCTCATCAGACTAGAACCGTGTTCAGGAGCGGAATGTTAAAAGTAAAGTAGTAGTAAGGTACTTAAATATCTTGGGATATATGTCCACAAAGCCAACTGATCCTAAAAGCGGCCTGAAAGAGTTCTTGTCGGTTTAACCAGACTGTTGATATAGTACCTATCTACATATAAACATATACCTACATGGAAATTTGTACACCCAAACTCAGAATAAATAATAATTTCACAAATATGTCTCCTGGACGGGAATCTAACCCACAACCCTCAGTTCAGTAACCAGGTTCACTAATTATTGAACAAAATGGCTAGTAACATTAACAATAAAGAAGTGTTTTCTTTTTTATTGTAGTGTAGTGTGGGTGGCTGGCTGGACTGATACCAAAGTGAGGAGGTTTCGTAAAGATTTCCTCTTTGGTGCTGCATCATCTGCTTACCAGGTTGAAGGAGCTTGGGATGCTGATGGTAAACTATTGTTTGTCACAAAAGTAGTACACTAATGGACACATTTTTTTTTGTTAGGCATTTCAACTTATGGATATGATAATCCAGTATTCAAACAGGATTAAAGTGTTTAGTTGATCACAGGTGGGTTTTGGTAATGAGGTCTGCAATACCAACATTTACAACAAATGTACATACAAAGTATGTTCCAACTTAGCCTTCAGGATCATATATAGAATTAGTCAGCTAGATCTCTTTTGACATCTCATTTTTCTCTAAATGTTCATCACCTGCATGAGTACATGTCTACTACTTATATAATATTATTTTTTTAGTAACATCAATCTATATTTCAATTTCAATACTTCGTTGGTGGAATGGTTGCAAATCTGACTGCCTGTGGAGAGGTTTAAAGCGTTTCTAGTAGAAATTTCTAATATTGGCTAAATCCCTCTCAAGCATTAGAGGTGAAACATTCATGTCAGTATGTAAAGCATTGTAAAATTTTCCAATATATTACATGTTAAAGCCTCTCCTAATAATATATGATAAAGTGTGGTGTAACAAAACGTTTGCCCATAAATCTTAAATGTCCAGCTGATACATCATAAAGATCCAAAGTTTTTTATTTCAGAAAGTTAAATTGAAATTAAAAGAAAAAAATGTCAACAACTTGTCTATGATTCCTATATATTATAATCATACATGAAGTATTTCTGCCCTATGTTAGTGAATGCTTTTGTTGTTTCACAGTAGTGGATGACCCATGCCCAACAGTGGCACTTGTAACAGCTGGCAGTAATGAAAGCTTTCATTTCATTAAATGATCTTGAATTTAATATCTTTTCTTTTATTCACAGGCAAAGGTGAAAGCATTTGGGACAGATTCTTCCATGCCAACCCTGAGTTGGTCGCTGATGGTAGTGATGTAGATGTTGCAAGTGACTCTTATCACAACTACAAGAGAGATGTGGAGATGTTGAGAGAACTCAGTGTAGACTACTATCGGTTTTCTATCGCCTGGACTAGGATTTTGCCTGATGGTGAGCTATATGTTTAATGTGTAGAATATTGTGTTACATTTAGAAAGAAAAAATGGGTTTGCAGGC